>BJCM01078010.1:3079-21745 GCA_018326385.1 Flaveria bidentis
ATATATATATATATATATATATATATATATACTAATTACTAACTTGGTTATGTTACATGGATTGTATCATATGCTTGTCAAATTGTACCCACATTTTGTCCTTTTCAAAAAATCTAATACAATATTTTTACATATTTTATAATTTAATCCTAATATTTTTTTACTTTCAACTTTAGTCCCTTAAGTTTTCAAATTTTAAAAAAATTTTATCGTACATTTCGGTCTATATTTTGCGAGTTAACACGGAACAGTGTGCATGTGTGGTTTCACGTTTATACGTTTATTTTCCCCCTTTTAAAGGTCCAATAGATAGGCATTGGTCCTAGATCGATGTAGTTATTGCTTTAAATGTTTCCATTTCGCATGTGTGGTCAAACGTTTTTATGTATACTTTTCATTCGGTTTTATTTTTTTCGTTTTTTATTATTTTTTTAAATTGAGAGTTTTCGATGTTGGTGGTCACTAACGGTGGTATGTCATTGGTGTTACTTGACATGACTTTACGTCCCCCGCTGCAACACGAGGGGCTTAGTACTAGTTCATATATTACTAATTATCAACTTTTTATGCATAATGGTATTGTACATCATGCATAGGGAGTTTTTCAAAAAAAAATGATTTTTTACTTTTATCTCAAAGCTTTTAATCTTGCAACTTTTAACCCAAAACCTTTTATATTTTACAATTTAACCTTATAAATTTTTAAAATTTAACTTTAGTCCCATGGATCTTTCATCTTTTCATCTATCGTAAATTGTTGTTTTAGTTTTTGTTGGTTAACATGAGGCAACATGTGAGTGAAGTTCAATATTTATACGTTTTGCTTTACTTTTTGTTTTAAATTTTATGAGTCAATATGACGCAATATGTGTGTGTGTGTATTTTAATGTTTTTACATGTTATTTGTTCCTGTTTGACAGGTTTGTTACAATGCACAGATCCTAAATCGACTTATTTATACTTTTCTATGTTTTACATTCTTGTCTAATTTGTCAGCATTATCACACCGCAACTTCAGTGTTGGTGCTCACTGACGATGGTGTAACATTGATGTTATTTGACATAGTTTTACGCCCCGTCGAAACGCAAGGGGCTTGATTTTAGTATACCCTAATTATCAACTTGCATGTACAAGTGCTTAAGCAAGATTTACAACCTTGTGTAACATTCAATGCATCTTTTGTTTTTTTAATTCTTTTTCACTTTAACCCAATACTTTATATCTTTTACAATTTTGCTCTAACATTTTTTATTTTCAACCTTGGTCCCCTATACTTTTCATATTTTATAAAAATTTCATTTTAGCTTCAATCTAAATTTTGTGAGGTAACACGATAAAGCGTGCGTGCGTGTGTGGTTTAACATTTTTATGCTTATTTTTTCTCGTTTAACAACCATGTCGTAACATGCTGGTCCTACATTGGCTTACTAATTGTTTTATACATTCTCGTTTCGCCGGTTTGGTTCAATATTTTTACGTCTACTTTTCATTCAGTTATATTTTTTTGTTTTTTTATTTATTTAATACGAGTTTTTATATGTTAGTAGTCACAATGGTGTTGTGCTCCCGCTGCAACGCATGAAACTTAATAAAAGATATAAAGTTTACATGACACCTCTTATGTTGCTTCTAATTTTATTTTAGTTCTATAGATATACCCATTATACTTTTCTTCTTTCTATCTTGTTCTATACATACATTTATTAAAGAGAGGTAGAGAGGCGTGAGTTGTTCTAATAATAAAATTGAATGTCCATGTAACTCAATCTTTATTTATTACGATTATTATTATTACCATAATCATCGACTTAAATGGTTGATATGAGTGAGTTAAGACAATTAACAATAGGATGGTTTTGAACTTTTGGTTGCAAGTCTCGCTAAGAATAAAAAAGTTGGTAAATAGTTTTTTCAGTTATGAGAATTGGATATGTGATCTAGGTAGAAAAAGTGAATGGAAAAAACTGAATAAAATAACACTTATTATTTAAAATATGATGGTCTATTTGTCGTTAAAAATTATTATTATTTTATTATTATTGTTCCATAATTCATGAAGAAGAAACATGGAAATGGAAAGATAAAGGGTGCTAAGTTTGGTAAAGATAAAAATGGGGTTTGCATGCGTCACCTCTTGAAACTTTTCTACACAAATATCAATTTCTGTTTGATTCCCGACGGTGGTGGCCAGCTTCTTCCACCTCCTCAACTCTCTCTCTCTAAACCTTTCACCTTTAATACACACCACAACCACAAATTCTATCTCCTTCTTCTGCATGTCCATTTACACCATCAAGATATCATCTTTCTCAAATCAACTCAATTTCCAAACACAACTTCTCACTCCTTTTAATCATTACTATCACATTTCACTTTCATCATCATCATCTTCTTCTTCTTCTTCTTCTTTTGAAGTCAAACATGAAACGAACTAAAGTTGAGTGGTTCATCTCTCTCAGACAACTTCAATTTCTAATCGGTGTGGGTTTCTTGTACATGCTCAGCGTCAGTCTATTACTCCCCTTCTTGTTCAAATCACTTACTCAAGAAGATGACCAAATTTCAACCTCTAATTTCTTATTCCCTCTTGGTAGTGATCAAGAATTACATAAAAAACAATCCCCAATACGCCCCAATTCCAGAAACATTCGAAAAATCCGAGAGTTTAAAGTCTTATCTACTTTGAATTATGATATCAACAGCATGAATATTACATCAAAAGAGGGATTTGGGCCCATCCAGAAGGCTGCAATGGAGGCATTTTCAGTAGGGAAGAAGTTTTGGGAACAACTTGAATTGAGTGAATTTCAGTCACCTTCTAACAACATCAGTAATCATACCAGAGAGATTTGCCCTGATTCTATAACATTATCAGGGTCTATGTTTCACAATATGGGAAGCATCATTGTGCTTCCATGTGGGTTGACATTAGGATCACATGTAACTGTTGTGGGAACACCTAGACCGGGTCACCTTGAGCAAGACCCGAAGATTTCGTTGTTGAAACCGGGTCAGAACTTGATGGTTTCACAGTTTATGATGGAGTTGCAGGGTTTGAAAACAGTAGATGGGGAAGACCCACCAAGGATTTTTCATTTTAATCCTAGGTTGAAGGGAGATTGGAGTGGGAAGCCTGTGATCGAAATGAACACGTGTTATAGGATGCAATGGGGGCTTGCTCATAGATGTGAAGGATGGAAGTCAAGACTTGATGAAGAAAATGGTAAGTCAAACTGTTAAAGTCAACGTCAAATTTCATCTCGATTTCAGTTATTTGAACAGTTATTTCTTATTAGCTTTTGAATAAATTGCAGTTGAATTTAAAGTTCATTTGTTTGTGTTTTCCATGGTCTCACTCTCACACAGTTAGTTTGACTAGTTATTATTTGCATGATTATTGTAAAAAATGGCAAACCGAGGGTGTCGGGTCACTTTGGGCCAGATTTACGCATCCCTACCATGTAATGGTTGTTTCCGTGACCCGAAGCCACGACCTCCGGGTCACATGACAACAACGTTATCATTGCTCCATGGTCCACCCTGGTCAACCTGACTAGTGTGAAACTGCATATTGTAGTCTGCCTTTCTTTCTTACATTCTGTATTTGAAGGCGTGGAGAATAGGAGGATGTAAAGTTTGAAACTTGATACCTTAAATAGATTTTCAGCTTTGATTTTTCTAATCTTGTGGATTTCTTTTCTAGTTGATGGTCAGGTGAAATGTGAGAAATGGATACGTGATGATTTTAACGCCTCTGAAGAATCGAAAACGACCTGGTGGTTGAATAGGATGATTAGCAGAACAAAGAAGGTGAGATATGATTGGCCTTTTCCTTTTGCACAAGGAAAACTATTTGTGCTTACTATAAGTGCAGCCTTGGAGGGTTATCATGTCAATGTTGACGGTAGACACATAACTTCATTTCCTTATCGAACTGTGAGTTTTTTTCATCCTTCATCATTCATAGAATTGGATTCATTATTTTCTTTGTATATAGATGTACCCTAGCAGTGACAATTTCTACTCGCATACTTATAAATGGTCGATTTGGGTATTTTCATCTCAAACTGGTCAAATTACAAAGTATAACTAAAAGGGGACGGGTCAAAAGGTTAAAAGTCATCCAAAGTCTATTTTAATGCATACAACATCCCAACTTGTATTTGAGTATTGAGATGACTACTGTAATAATACTGTATTGTAATATATATATATACGCATGAGTTATTCTAAGAATGAACAAAAATGTGTTTTTGGGTCAACCCAACTCAGGCTGTTTTAACCTAAACCTATTACTAAACCCTTTAATCTAGCTACCTTTAATTAATGTTCAGAAAATTCAATATACTCATTTAGTGTTCGGTTGATGCGTTTAGGGATTTGCATTGGAGGATGCCACGGGTTTGTCTTTGAAAGGAGACATTGATGTGAATGCCATATTTGCAGGTTCATTACCATCAGCACACCCTAGTTTTGATCCCCAAAGAACCCGGGAAATGTTGAACAAATGGAAGACACCACCACTTCCAGATGCACCTGTCGATATGTTTATTGGTGTTCTTTCAGCAGGCAATCATTTTGCTGAACGAATGGCTGTCCGAAAGTCATGGATGCAGTATGATCTTGTCAGGTCTTCACAAGCTGTTGCTCGTTTCTTTGTAGCACTTGTAAGTAAAGATTCTCATCCCTTTTATGTAGAGGTGGCAAATTCGACCCATTACTTATTAACAGGTTAATTTGGGTGGGTCAGTTTGTGCTGTGTCCAGTGTCCATGGGTGTTTTTTGTCTCAAACAGATCAATTTAACAAAATTCAGCTAGTGGGAGAATGAGTAAACAGGTTGAAAGTTCTCCACTAATTTTACCGCATACAACCATCTAAATCGGTTATTCAATATATTTAGATTATTATTGTAGGTAGACAAAAAAAGTGTTTGTAGGTCCCCATAACCCGTCACAACCCTACTTCGTTATAAATCATACATCGCCTGACCTGCCCATCTTGCCACCTTTAGATCTTAGACTCGTATAGTAAATGTAATTTAAATTGATGCAACATCTCAACAGCATGCAAGAAAGGAAGTGAATGTTGAATTAAAGAAAGAAGCAGATTTCTTTGGTGATATTGTAATTGTGCCATACATGGATAATTACGACCTGCTCGTTCTAAAAACTGTTGCAATATGTGAATATGGGGTCAGTATTAGCTTTTAAAAAGTGGTTATTAGCACAACAAAGATTGTCTTTGTTTCTCAATATCAGTTGTGAATAATGTGGCTTAGGTTCGTGCAGCTTCTGCGAAGTATATCATGAAGTGTGATGATGACACATTCATTAGAGTTGATGTGGCTCTTAGTGAAGCAAATAAAATAGGCGACGGCAAGAGTTTGTATTTAGGAAATATCAACTACTATCATAAGCCCTTGCGATATGGAAAATGGGCTGTGACGTATGAGGTATTACCATCATTCTTTTCATCTTTGTCATACATTCAAACATGTCCATGATTCATGAGTTTTCGTAAAATACCGTTTACAAATCAAATAATTGTTTTAGCGTTTGCAGGAATGGCCGGAGGAAGACTATCCACCTTATGCGAATGGTCCAGGGTACATTCTATCAGCCGATATTGCAGAGTTCATTGTTTCTGAGTTTGAGAAGCATAAGTTGAAGGTTTGTATGCATTATTTACATAATAAAAAGATCTGTGTTTTAGACTGATAATGTAATCTCTTTAGTAAATACACTTAAGTGCTGTTTTCATAATACAGTTGTTCAAGATGGAAGATGTGAGTATGGGAATGTGGGTAGAGCAGTTCAACAAGAGTAAAGGTGTGGAGTATGTGCATAGTTCGAAGTTTTGCCAGTTTGGGTGCATCGAAGATTTCTACACGGCACATTATCAATCTCCAAGACAAATGTTGTGCATGTGGAATAAGTTACAGCTTCATGGTCGTATCGAATGCTGCAACATCAGATAATACCCACCACTGTAGCTTCTTCAATGGTTCCTTCCTTTGACATCTTCTCTTTTTCTTTTCTGACACCCACAACTTTAGGAGAGTTAAAGAACGATTGTCGTATGTTTATATGTACATTTTACATGCACAGAAGTTTATAATGCAACAGAAATGCTTCTTTATATCAAAGCCAAGGGTAAAAGATTGGCTTTGCTACCGTCCAAACGAATTTCTTGATTCATGGGTCTTTATAAACCATTGAAGCCATCAGATCTTCGCAAAGCCAATCGGTAGGTCTGAAATTAATATAGTAATTAAGCCTTCAAAACTTATACATAATTAACATCAGAGTACTTTTAAACTTATTCATCATTAACATCAAATTTGATTAAAAAGTTGTATATTAGTTAAACGATTTGTTGTTTATTATTTCACTAATAAAATAAAATATGAGACGGGTCGAAAGAAGATTCCATCAATGAGCATATAAAATAGAACTATGACTTGTGTTCATATTTTGTCAGCGTACGTTGGAGATGGGCTGCATAAAATTTCACCAACGAAGCATACTCTTAATATTTTCCTTCGTCCTGGGATGTGAAATGAAAACTAACAAATATATTCATATATATCATACACAACTAGCTTCATAATTACATAATAATGGCTCACTTCACATCATCTGTATCTTCATCCTTCAATGTAGGACCGTCTGAACCTGGTGCCATCTCATTTAGATCAAGAAATCCTCTCTTTTCAGCACCGCCCTCGACCTGGTCATCAAGATTTCTATGTGGATCCGGTTCAGGCTCCCTCTGTTCTTCCTTTTCTGTATTCAGTTTTTCTTCTATGAAGGTTGATCCATCAACCTTCACCTTATCATCATCATCAACATTGTCATTATGGTCATCATCAACGTAATCATTTTTATCATCAGGGCCATCACTTCCCAGTGAAAACCCCGGAGAATCACTTGCTTCCGAGTTTTTATCTGAACCATTTGACTTGTCGGCCTTATTAGTCAACTCAGGTTCAGACTCTGAAAACTCATACTGCCTGTAATCAATACGGTTACGAGTAGCCCGTTCACTGCGTCTTAGACCCGACTGGAGATCACCAACTGACCTCAGTTTTTTACCCCGCCTTGATCGGGCAGGTAATTTCTTTAATCTTTGTGGCACATCACTGTCTTCACTTGCACTCATTGACTCGTCTCCTTCATATTCATCTTCACCATGTTCTTCCAAATGATATTCATCTTCTTCATCATTATCTTCAGAGCTACTAGACATCTTTCTCCTTCCTTTTCGTTGTTTCAAATATTCTTCATCGTACACGGCTTCACCAACAATATCATCATCACTATTCATGTCAGCATCATTATCTGAAACTGCTTCTACAAACTCTAGTGCTGAGTACCTTTGAGGCCTCTGTCTCTTCCTGTTGCTATACATATGCAGAATACAAGTTAATTCATCATAAATTATAAAAAAATTGGATTTTAATAATTCAAACTATCATCTATTGGCCGATAATAATCCATTTATCAAATTTGGCCACTACTCTCAACTTTCACTTTTATTATCAACAATAATCCCAATGATATAATTTTCAAATTTTTACAATTGATTTGTATCTATTTTAGTCTCAATGTAGCTTGTATGTTTCTTCATTTCAGTCATAATTATTGTTGTGAACCGAATCATGTCTAAATCGAGCGTAAAAATTTAAAAATTATGTCATTGGGATTGTTGTTGGTAATAAAAGTGAAAGTTAGGAGTGTTAGCGGCCAAATTGATAGTATGGATTATTATCCACCAATAGATAATAGTTTGGATTTTCAAAATCCAATTTGCCTAAATTATATGCCCATTAGACATGGCAAAATAGGTCAGGTTGCCTTGACCCATACCAGGCATTGTATATGATTGTAAAACTATGATATAAAAAATCTTATCGAATTTTTTTTAAATAGCATGATTTAAGAGGTCCTACTCCTAAGTACACATTAATTTATACTTCAGTAACTTTTGACCTGTTCAATTTTAACCCTTTTGAGGCCAAATCAACACATGTTAGGTAAAAAACTGCAACCTCTATCTAATGAACCAAACTTGTAAAGGAAATAAGGGGCACCTTCGATCCAATGTTTCAGATGCATGGTCATCATCAGTTTCATTATAATTAAGTGAATCAGGTGATGATGGACTTGGAGAGGGTTGATGAGAATTTTGTGATGGGCCACCACCCAATATACCATTTGTAGATGCATCATGATGATGATTCCTTAAGCCTTCTCTTCTCACACTAGGTTCTTGAGGCGGTTGGGTCCTGTAACAAAAATGTTCAAGAAAATGTCAAACACTAGGGATATAAGAAAAAAATAGAAAATAAGAAATTTAAGTACTTGGTTATCTTGATAGCCTCATTGATTGATCGGTCATAATCATCTGCAAATTCATCATCCAATGGTTCGATAGAGTTAGAGAAATTTACATTGGACTGATCATCTAACACTTTGAATAAACTAAAAATGTTTTACGGAGTGGTAATTGTTATTGGCACCAAAATAGTAAATTTGGATTGGACTAAAATAAAAGATGAGTAATGAGCTTACTGGTAACAGGAAGTAGATAAAGAACCAAATCCAGTAATTAATCTTACCAAAAGTGTAGGAGACCGGTTTTCTGCCACGCAAGGAGCGCCCAGGACCAAGTGCATCGACCATCATGCCATCAAGAAGAAGAGCTTGTCGATGCTGCTTCTTGAGCAGCTTCTCTCTCCTCTTCATCAACAAAGAATAATAAAATTAATATATAATAATAGCATTAACTATGATTTAAAAAATAATACTACTACAAAAATAATTTAAATATTCAAATAAAATTATTTAGAAGGTTGGATGCATTAAAATAGACTTTGTGAGACTTTCAACGCATTCAACTTATTTGACTTGTTCGCCAAAGCTAACTTTTTATTTAACGCATTAGAGAATATGCAAACCAAATCAACCCATTTACTTATAGATTGTTTTTCAAGCATGATTAATGTAAGTAAAAGTATTAAGGCTAAATAGAAAGTCGTTCAAAAATGGAGATGGATACAAGAATCTTCATCACCTTGTGGACCTTCTCAATCTCGGGTAGCATGTCATTTTTCAATTTCTTCCCAAGTGAAGCTTCCGTTCGGTTTTTGCTGGAAGATAGTTTTTCCTATCAAAACAATATTAAAAACCATAAAAAGAGAACTAAAGATAAAAGTTGTGGTTCTTAATATCAAGGGATTATCAATAGATATATTTCATCACCAGCAATTTCTTCAGGTAAAAGGGAAAAAAGAGGAATTTCAAGAAAAGGAAGAAACAGAAGAATCAGTTCGAGAACTTACTGAAACATCTACAAATTCATCTAAATTAGTAGCAACTGTTTCCCACTGGTAAGATGGAATGGAATTTACGTTTTTCTCCTTCCCTTTTTTAACCTCTACTGTCCTAATTTCACGGTATAATCTCTGCCCAATTATAGGATCATCCTCGTACCTTCGCAGAAACAAATAGAAGATTAAAAACATGGTTGTAAAAAACTAATGAACTATACTACTATATATAAATGCTAATGTGTTTGAATAAATCAATCTAATGTAAATGATTAAAAGCATTGACTAACACTTAAGGTTGCTTTCAACCTGTTTTATTATTTATTTTATACATAAGTAGTAACACATTTGACAAGTTATAGATGAATTGATGAAATATAAACTAAATCAGCATATTTTCAAATAAAAGGGATAGGATTTCCACCTCCTCCGGTGATTTAGTCAAGCAAAAGAGACTTTTGGATTATTATAATAATTACTAAAAAATCAACGACAAAGATTGATGCAGTACCAGTAATAAACTCCATGAGAATCGCCACCTGTACGTTCTTTTCGAAATGCTGAAAGAGGAACACCATTTTTTATAGAGTCATCTATGTAGCTTCTAATATCTTCTTGCTGCATAAATTGATTCATATATTTAGTGATTTGCTAGAATAATAATACTTAATACACTATTAGAGAAAAAAAGATAAAACTCATGCAACATTCAGAAGAAAAGGTACCTCAACACGAATATCACACAAGGCTTTCAATATGATCACACGAACACTAGGATCAAGTGTATTATATGTTTCAATCTCCGCCCTAAAGGAAACCGTAAAATCATAAATGAAATGAATAACAGATAAAAAGATATCAAATGTATCATAACTTACCCGTGTGATGCAAAAATAGGTAATTCCCCCTCTGCAACCTGCATAACAAGTTCCAAAATAAACTAAGTCATACATCATAGAAAAGTTACAGTTTTAATGCTGTCCAAATGCTGAGAATATAATCTACCCAATGCCACCAATCTCTTAGCTTTCTGCATAGAACAGTAACCCATGTGTTTCTTCCTAATGCCATCCGCGTAACTGGAGGTATTGCCTAAATAACATCAAACCGAAAAATAAATTATAATTCAGTTTTGTCAACACTATGGATAAGTGAAGATATTAATACTTAAGCACCAAATAGATATTATTATATGGTACAACATTAGATAGGTGGTCATGAAATAACAAAATAAGCACACACTAGAACTTATTTGAATGTATGTGTTTAAGCTCATACCTCAAAATGCAAGTTTCACAATCATCGTGACAACTTGTTTGGTTTCACATTCACATAGACATCATGATTCGACTTCAACAATTAATTATGCTACATCTCAAATTCCAATTGACAATTTCACTTCTTTTTTTAAAAGCAATTCCTAGATTTTATAGGATAAACAACCAACCTGCACCCTGCATCTCAAATTCCAATTGACAATTTAACTTCTTTTGAAAATTAACAACACTCAGGTCTGAATCTTCCAAAAGAGCCACACAAAATGCACGAGCTAGAAAAGTTATGGCGCTTACAACAAGAAAAAAAGCTCATTACCAAAAGTGGAAGGTACTACTTTTCAGTAAATACTTGTAGGACACTTATCATGGAACTAGCAAGAGTGATAAAATAGTATTGGGTGCTGAAAATAAATTCAGTGATAAATTTGTTATAAAAAATAAAACTCAGGCTCTACTGCTCTAGTTTTCTACCTACTTTTTCTCTATTTTAAAAGATGTTTGCTTTAGGCTAAACCATAAAATCAATACTGATTAAATCATACAATTATTATTTAATCAACCCTCCATCATCAGAAAAAATAAAAAGACCACTAATAGGTTATAAATCTTAATCATTTTTCCAAAGCAGTGGTTTTAGCAAATTTAGTAAGTTTCATCATTTTCTCCATAATAACATGGTCAACAGGCACCTAAGATTTGATGGTCTTTAAATGTACAGTAACAGGCTAAATCTTTATCATTTTTCAGAATCTAAAGCAGTGGTTTGAGCCAATTTAGTAAGTTTCATCATTTTCTCCATAATAACATGGTCAACATGCACCTAAGATTTGATCGTCTTCAAATGTACACTAACAGGTTATTAATCAATCATTTTTCAGAATCTAAAGCAGTGGTTTGAGCCAATTAAGTAAGTTTCATAATTTTCTCCATACTAACATGGCCAACATGCACCTAAGATTTGATAATCTTTAAATGTACAGTAGTTAACAGCATGTAGAAGTAGTTTCATTTCAAACCTTACTGAGATACATGGTATGTTAAATACTTGACTGTAGTCTGCTAGATATTGCAAGAGTGACAAAATCTTATAAAGCTAGGTAGTTACAGTACAATGTAAGATAAACGTCCTTTATACAGGGGAACTGGCATGCAAGTATTATAACTATGGTGTAACTATAGTAGAATATGCATATGTCAAAAACTGAAGTTAGAAAAAGAAGATGAGTTTTTTTAGAGAAATGATTAAACAATGTAACTGGATTTGCTAATGTTGCTTTTTTCCATCTTCAACAAGTCAAATATGAATCCATATTTTAAATGCCCTTTGAGGCTTTCTATATTCATCTCCTATCTTCATTTCCTATGGACAGATTCTGGAAGTTAGGGATTGCTAGTGTAAAAAGGGACAGTTGACCTACCTGACACAACCAATTACTTGTTTATTTTACCTTCAAAATATAAAAAAAACCATGACCATTTGACCTCCTATCCCTTATAAAATGACGAGTTCTGCAACTGCCACTCTAAAAAGCTACAAACTTTGAATCATATTCTGGCCCCTTTCAAGGTTATCTCTAAATTCAGCATAACTAGGCTACAATTAGAGCAACATAAGCCACAACCATAGATAAAATTTTATAAACTAGCAAGGCAAATGCACATGTGAAGGAATGAATGCCATGATCATATTAACCAAGAGTTAAAATCATCTCATACACATACAATACCAACCTTTAACAAAGGAATATGTATGTCAGCCAAAGTCCCATTCGGTGTCATCAGAGCTGTTTCAAGCTCCTCTACAGAGAACTCCACTTTGATATTCAAAAGAGGCCTAAAAACCTGCAAAAAACAACAACCCAAACTAACTACTCACATTACTCCATCACTTGAATGAAATCAAAACTGAATCACTCATCGTGCACTTTGGTTTCGTTGAAAGCTCACATTAAAGAAATTAAGAATTGCTGCAAGCTCCCACATAGACCTAATACTCCACCGCGACAATTGCGACAACGGGGGCTCTTTTACCAAAGGCGTCACGATCTTACTGTACGGATTGGGAGGAGAAGGCGGTGGTTCGTCTTCTTCATCCTCAACATCTCTCCGAGAAGGCCGTAATCTCGACTTGTGCTTCCGTACACCGGCGACATCCGCTTCCGCGGCGGCAGCGGCGTGGAGCCGAGCGGCGGAGCGAGCAGTACAAGCGCGTGGTGGCCTCTCTCTCCGCACTAGAGCGGTGGTTCCGTTATTATTATTGCTTGCAGCAGCAGTTGTATTGTCGTCTTTTGTTTGGGCGTCGCAGTGGATCGGCGATGAGGATGGTTCGTGAGACATAATGGGGGATCGGGTTATGATTGTGCAGTTAGGGTAGACATTAGGGATCAGTGGGTTGCATTCAACGGAAGCTATCTATCTATATTCAAGAAAGCTCGTTTCTTGATTGCATCAAATCAATGAGGAAGATGAATGGGAAGCTGGAAATCAGGAATCAACATCAAACAACAGAATAGAAACCTCTCTCTTTTTCATGGTTTAGAGAGAGAATCAAATTAGGGGGAAATTGTTTGAAATTGCGTAAAAAGTAGAGAAAGGATTAGGGTTTGATGTTTAAGGAAGAAGAAGAAGAAGAAGAAGAAGAAGAAGAAGAAGAAGAAGAAGAAGAAGAAGAAGAATAGGGGAAAAATTTTATGTGTTTGTGTATGTGTTTGACAAGGGTAAGGTTTGAAACCAAAAGGACCGCATCAGCGCAGTTTCTCCTCAAATTCCCCTCTCTGTTAGTGTTGTTCTTGAAAAAAACATTTTCTGATTTTCTTTTCTCATTTTTTTATGAATATTTTAATTATATCTATATCACCTTAAAGATAAAATGAATATTAACCTAATTCCACTCCGCCGTTCGATAATTGAGGTAGATGAGTAGGTGTCCTTTCGATTGCTTCACAATCTCCAAGTGCCGGAACATTGTATTCGGATTCTTCCAAGGTTGATGGTTAGAACCCCATGCAAAGTCTATACTGAATTTCAGTTCTATACTGAATTTCATACTGAATTTCATGCAATTGACGCAAATAGAATCGTGACAGCTAATTGAGTTCTATACTGAATTTCATGCCTTAATATGGATCAGCCTCCCTGAGTCCAAGATACCCAAAACTTAAGACTCTAAACATGTTATACCGGTAGGACCCGATCTAGAGGGTGAAAATAACACTTAGAGAGTAAAATTTTAATAATTCTTAAAATTTTAAGGGTAAAATGAGTTTAAAGAATACACTTAGAGGCTTATGCAACAAAAAGCAACTAAATAACTTTCATCATTCATATGTGAAGTATTAAGAAAGTACATCGGAAAATTTAATATAACTCAATAAATTATGCTAAGTAACAAATCTTCCGAAACCAAATAACCAATTCTTATGAATCCAAAAATGAAATCTTCCAAAAATGAAATCTTCCAAAGATTTAAAAATAAAGTCTTTCGAAGCCAAAGACTAATTTCTTCCGAAGACAAAAAAGACATGTCTTCTCTAACATGTTTTTGACAAAAGCTAAAACACCTTTCTGTTGTCATCTCTGAATACTCACCAACTAGCATGAGTTAGTGAAAGTTAATGCTTTTGTCAACTGTAGATTAAGGTGTTGAGTCTTTAAATTTCCAACAATGTATTTTTATACTTTTGGTAATAGATAAGGGCATGAACTATGACATGTCATAATCACTACTCAAAAGTCAATCTGGATTTTAACCCTATATTGAACTTGTTGTTTAGATTAGTGTTCTCAACTGGCTTTCAAAGTATGACCGGCTGTAAGATGTAGTAAAAAGTATCTCATATAGTTGTATCTCTAAGTAAAGTTTGTAACACTTGTAATAACTTGAGAGCAGTACACATCATTTTTGAAAACCATATTATCTTTTTCTTGTTATTGTTCTTTTACTTGTATACTTTGTTTCATCTAAGCCCATTCCCTATTTGATCTGCTAACAATAAGTCTCTCCATCATTGTAGGTTAATTTTGCAAAACCCTAATACGAAATATCTTTGTTGCAATTGTGTATTGGTGGCTGGAAGTCAATAGAAATCATATTATATAACACCCGGTTATTTTTTAAAGTCAAAGAAAGAAGAATAAAGTGAAGAAAAAGAAAGAATATTTTACCCAAGTTAAAGGGTAAAAGTGTAAAAAGTACAAAAGTCTTCAAAAGTTGGTGAATAAAGCAACATGGCCGCCCATGTTGCCTATTCACATCAACTCTCGGATATTTTAAGAAAGAGAAGAAAGGAGAGCCGAAAACTCTCATGTTTTGAAGAAGAACAAGTTGAAATTTTGAAGTCAAGGTATGAATTCATGGTTTTATGGTATTCTTAACCGGTTATGTCCTCGGATGTATGCTTATGTGTGTTTGTGTGTGTTCGGGTGTATGTTTTTAGTGGGTTTCTAGGCAGTTGAACTCATTGCAAACGAGTTCGGAAGAAGCCATACTCAAGAGCTGCAAAGGTGAGTTCTAGAACCCCTTTTTTTACATGTTTTATATGATTTTAGGGCTAGAAATATATGGATGTATGTTTTTATAAAACTGGGTTTTATACCCATATGTGTGAATGTGTGTATGATGATGTTATGGTATGATTCTGGAATGTGTTCATGATTTGATGATGTTATGATTGTGCTTCAAAGGCTTAGAATGTAAGTGTTAAGCTTAGAATATGAAAGCTGAGGATTGGGGACTGAATCTGATGACTAGTGTGCCCTATGCTGCTCATGCGCCAAACAGTAGTTCATATGCCTAAGTTTAGAAAACTGCTTAAGTGTTGGCAATGCGGATGAAAGTCAATGCGGATGAAAGTCAATGCGGATGAAAGTCAATGTGGATGAAAGTAAATGAGGATGGAAAGTAAATGCGGATGAGCATTGACTAGGTATGGGAAATGCGGATGAATATTTCCAAAGTATGGGAAATGCGGATGAGTATTGGATGAAATGCGGATGAACTATAACAAATGCGGATGAAGCAAAAAGAAATGCGGATGAAGTAAAAGAAATGTGGATGAACTATAACAAATGCGAATGAAGTAAAAGAAATGCGGATGAACCATAACAAATGCGGATGAACTAAGACAAATGCGGATGAACTATAACAAATGCGGATGAAGTAAAAGAAATGCGGATGAAGTAAAAGAAATACGGATGAACTATAACAAATGCGGATGAAGTAAAAGAAATGTGGATGAACTATAACAAATGCGGATGAACTAAGATAAATGCGGATGGACATTTAGAATATTTCTGACTTTTTGGAGAAAAGTGTAATTTAGGCTTTGACTTGGGAGGTTCCCGGGGGCTATGTAAGTTGACTTTTGAGGTCGTTGATGTTTTGATGTTTGATGTTGTGGCATAAAGTATGATTGATGCTTATGCATGATGGTATGTATGATGTATGTTATGTATGTATGATGCCATGTATGATGATGTTGTATGTGTATGTTAATATTCCTGTTATGTATGTTTATTTTCCCGTGGCTTTACTTTGAATGTTAATGTAAATGAAAGTATTATGTAACATAAAGCGGAAGATAATGAAAAGAGGAACAAAATGAAAGAATGTATGCATTAATGAATGAACGAACAAATGAAAGGCTTGCAAGCAAATTTATGGAGGTTCACACTAAATACGGAGTGTTAGCTCAACCGTGTACGGGTTAGCTACCCCATGAGGATGCACACTGGGGCTTAATCTGTGTGATTAAGCAAATATATGGAGGTTCACACCCAATGAGGGGTTGTCAGCTCAACTGTGTACGGGTTAAATACCCCATAAGGATGCACACAGGGGTTCGGTCTTTGTGATTGACCAGATGTATGGGGTCCTTGTCGCTTAACCCTAGATGAATTGCTTGGTGCTCTAGAGGGGGGTTAAGCACATGACATGACCTAGATGAAAACAAGAAGATAATAAATGTATGAAATGAATGATGATGAAGATAATAACTATTATCTATGTGTACGTACGATGTGTGATTGCATTCTAAAACCTGTTATGATTGGATGAAAGTAAAGAACGGTTTTAAACAAAAGATAGAGTATGTTTTATTATAAAAACTAGAACTCACTCAGCAACGATGACTTTTTATGCATTTTCCAGTTAGCAGGTGAGTATTGCTGAGGATGGCGCGGGGCAGCTACTTGGCTCTTTTTGGATGGCATCCATTTTTATAATGCTTTTGTGATGTAATGCAACAAGTATTTTGTAACCTGATAACGATGTATTATTTTGCAAAAGCCTTTATAATGAAATGAAATGTTGTTTTATATATTTCCACTGCAATGTTTAATTAAGATAAATGTAAATATATGTTTTATCTGCGATGATTGTCTAGCTGTGAGCATCTCGGGAACGGGGTCTTACATATTAAGCATTTGTTCTTTGTTTGTGTTTGATTTTTTTTATGTATATTGAACACACTTGATACTATATCACTGTTGTGTGATTATGATGAATGTTTGATAGTGGATTTTGAATGTTTAGTCAATCAATTATACTGTCTATCGATCATTTGGACCAACAAAATGGTATTAAAGCCTTTGTGCTATTGATTGATTGAGTTTTTGGTTGTTTTAGTTCAAAACCACTATTTCTTTAATTCTGGATCAAGTTTGGGTGTTTTTGATATGGAAATTGATTGAGATAGGTTAGTTTTTGGTTTGGAAATCTTTAGTAATCATCATATCTTAAGTGCTTTAAGATTTGGGTGATTTTGGATCAATTTCTTGTTGAAACTTTTTCAAACTCTTCCAGTGAAATTAGTGATCTTCCAGCGAAACTGTAACTTCATCCAGCGAATCTACGGTTGATTTGTTTACTGTGTTGGTTTTTTCAACCTCAACGAAAGTACCCATGTTGGACGAAATTTCAACAGTGACTGTGCAATTTCTCTAAGTGAAATTGTTGCCTAATTTCTATCTGAACGAAAGTTCAAACTAGTTTTGGGTGAAACTTTGTGCGTAACTAGTATAAGCAAGCAACTTAATAGCGAAATTGCTGCCAAAATTCCAAGCGAAATTAGCAGCGAAACTACAAGATTTTCAGCGAAACTAGTTCCTTTTTTGCGAAACTACTTGTTTAATCATGTCTAAGATGGCAACTCTTACACTATTTCATTTAGAGAGTGTGGCACCAAATCAACCTCCAAGACTGATCAACGGAGATAACTTTGAAGACTAGAAGAGGTGTTTGAAGGCATTCTTTTATTACACAGATCACAATCATTGGTAATCATTTATCTTCGGTCCGCACATGTCTCATGTGGTGGTGGTGGTCAAAATTCACCACATATACCCACAGATTGATGCATGTACAAGAGGTGCTTTTTAGTTTTCTCAGTGACTATAAATGTCTCATGTGATCAACTCGGTGGTGGTGGTAACTCAGTTAGAGATCAAGCTAAATCAAAAGCTGCTTCTAGAACTTCAATCCCATTTGATACAATGGCACTGTTTGGCATGTTCGTGCATAGCTATGAGGCACTGGTGGCTCGTGAACTGAAAGGGAAAGGAGGACTTTGGAAGACATGTATCAGGTTGATCCAGATGATTTGGAGAAACAGACATTTAGTGGCAGATGGCGATCTTAACACTCCAAGCCAGGCTCTGATACCATTTTTCTAAATCAATATTTCAGATTCATTGAGCTTGGATCTTAGGATTCATCTCGTTCAGATCTAGAAATCAAAATTAAGATGGGTGGACGTGTGTAAATCAAAGAACAAAGAGATGAATAATAATAATGTTATGATTTCATTGATGTTGATAAACAAGTTACAATGAGAATCATAGATGGCTGGTGAAATCAAACCCATCTAAAGGAGTGGATTTCTCCTTGGGTGGTGATTCACACCATGAGAAACACACACACAAAAGCCACACTTGCAAAAATGCACTAGTGGGTCTATTTATATTATTATTACAACATGACCTAATTTTGACTTTCTAATTGTCTTGATGTTGACTTTGTCATGTTGAATTGTCTTGTATTGTTGTTTTTGTTGTAAT
>BJCM01078012.1:0-23718 GCA_018326385.1 Flaveria bidentis
TCATGCACTATACATACACATAGATAATATCATTATTATCTTCATCATTCGTTCGTTAACTTTCTTTCACATTCATTCATACTTTCTTTACATTCCATACCAAAACCATGAACTTTACCCCACCGTCACACATAAAGCAGTACTGGGCCGATGTCTATCATATACCCCATACTTTGCGCATGGTGGCCTGACCACAGTACTAGGGTAAATTCAGGTGTACCATTGTCTTGTGCTATACCTCACCATCACGCATAAAGCGATACTGGGCTGAGGTCTATCATAGACCCCCATACATTGCGCCCGGTGGCCTGACCATAGTACTAGGGTAAGTGACAAAGTTTCTATACAAATGGTCGGTCATAAAGACGGACCCCAGTGTGCATCCTTCTGGGGTAGCTAGCCCACACACCATAGAACTAACACCCTTCATTAGGCGTGAATCAACATACAAGGCTTGCAAGACTTTCTTTATGTTCTCTTTCATTAATGCATGCATTCTATCATTATGTTCCTCTTTTCTTTATCTTCCACTTTACGTTACATAATACTTTCAATTCATTCATTCATTAACATACAAAGTAAAGCCATAGGAAGACAATCATACATAATAAGGAACATGAATATAAACATACAACATCACCATACAAGGCATCATCATACATACATAACAAGAATCATACATACCATCATACACGAACCCCCGGGAACCTCCCAAGTCAAGGCCTACATCTACCCATTTCTTCGAAAAATTAGAAAAATAAACTATCTTCATCCGTATTTTCTCCTGCTCATCCGCATTAGCAAATGCGGATGAGTTAGACTCGGAGGGTCATCCGCATTAGTATGCAGTTCATCCACATTGGGTAATGCGGATGAACAAAAGCTGTTGTCCGCATTTGTATGTTGTTCATCCGCATTGGGTAATGCGAATGAACAAAAGCTGTTGTCCACATTTCCTCCACTCTTCCGCATTTGTCAATGCGCAAGAGCAACCAACTCTCCACAACAAACTCTTCATCCACATTGACTTCTGGTCTTCTGCATTTGTCAATACGAAAGAACAATCAGCTCTCCTCCAGTAGACTCTACATCCGCATTGACTTCTGGTCTTCCGCATTTGTGGAAAAACAACCAGCTCTCCTCCGGTAGACTCTTCATCCGCATTGACTTTAGTCGCATGGCCATCCAGGTGCATGAGGACATTTCAGGCGCATGAGCCCTATTTGGGCGCATGAAGTTTCGGGCGTATGGGAACACTTAGGAAAATTTTACAACTTAGGTGCATGAGCCCTTTTTGGGCGCATGAGCAGCCTCATTCGCACCTAAACATCAGATTTCAGTCCCCAAACATCACCTACCATGTTCTAAGCTTAAATCTTACATTCTAAGCCATAGAAACACAACCATAACATCATAAAACCCATACATAGCCCAAAATCAAACCCCACCCGCATAATACACACATACATACATACGGGTATAAAAACCCATTTTAATAAAAACGTTCATACAAGCATTTCCAGCCCCAAAAAAGTTAAAACAAGTAAAAAGAGGGGTTCTAGAACTCACCTTAGCAGCCTCTTCGGGTAAGACTTCTTCAAAACCTAATTGCTACAAGTTCTCACCTAGAAACCCACTAAAACACACACCCGAACACACACAAACATACATAAGCATACAACCGAGGATAAAACCAGTTAAGAACACCATAAACACACGAATTCTTACCCTGAATTAGCACTTTTCTTTCTGTTCTTCTTTAACTTGAGAGTTTTTGCTCTCCTTCACTTTCTCTCTCTAGAAATATCAGAATGAAAAGATGTAGGCAGACAACATTGGCGGCCATCACCTTTTACACCCACTTTTTCAAACGTTTTGTCCTTTTGACACTTTTAACCCTTCAACTTGGGTTAAATAGTTTTTTTTTCTTTTTGACAATTTTAACCCCTCAACTTGGGTTATATAGCTTTTCTTTCTTTTTTGACACTTTTAACCACTCAACTTGGGTTAAATAGCTTTTCTTTCTTTTTCTTCACTTAATTCCTTCGTATAAGTCTTCTAAAAAAAAACCGGGTGTTACACCTCGGCCCTGGTTCACTGGTTAGACTCTTGCACTTGACACTTTGAGGTCCTGGGTTTGAACCCAGGCACCCTCAACCCACTTTTTTTAGGCTTTTCAGCCTCTAAAAAATATAGAAAAATTCGAAAAATTATAAAAAGTGGTTTATAAACTTTGTTCATATTTTTAAAGCCATCTAATTAATTTTTGTAAAAATTAATTATTTTAAAAACCTTAATATTTCTTTTTATAAATATTATTAACAAATATTATGCTTAGTATATTTATAGGCATTTTTATAATAATAGTTTAAATTATTAAATTATTATTGGTCACTATGATTAATAATGATAATTTTAACATTTTATATACAAAGTTATGACTAAAATCTATAAATTAGCATAAAGGAGTTAAGTCCTCCAAAATTGTTTAATTGGTATTTTCCTTTTGACTAAAATATATAAACATATATATCTCCAATACAATATGAACGAAGCTCCATTTGTTAATTATAACTATGTAACAAACCCCAAAATTCACATAAAACCCTATTGCCCGTTAATTCATTAAACTTATTATTGAACTTAAATCTTTTAAATATATTTAGGTTCCTTGTGACATTTTACGTTGGATCGATGCCTATTATTATTCTCATTAATCGTCATTTTTATACTTATTTGTCATGTGAGTTTCCTTGCCCTTTTTTATATTATTTCACACCGTTTTGGGGTGAAAATGCTAATCTTATCAACATACACATGTAAACTTTTAAATCTTAAAAAGCACTTGCAATTCATACTTTTATTTGTCATGGCTATTTGTGTTATTGTAAGTCTTATATGAGATACATATTTCTTTTACAATCATTAGCTATTGCTAGCATGGCGATGTCTTAGATCTTTGGGTCTGACAAGCCTATTTGGTGCTAAAGCCGATGTATTGCCGGCTCCTGATGACGTATGACTTGTTCATCATGGGAACCAAGTACACTTAGCCAATCATAAACTTGTAATCAAGTCAAGGTTTGGTTGTAGTTATATGTGTTCTATAAACATGCTAACTCATAACCTATTACATGAATTGCTACTTGTAACCTTTGATATATTATGTATAAAAAACCCTTGGAAACTCACCAACTTTATAGTTGAACCGTTATTTTTAACATGTTTTAGGAAACGCGCAAGTTTGAGTTCAACTTTTGATGCTTGCAATAAATTAGGATATGGACCTAGTTAAAAGAATAAAGTGCTTATGTTATGTTTTGTTTTGTTTGAAACTATTTCATGTTTTAGACTTATGATTGTATCTTCATTTGAAACTTATAATAATATTATTTTCATTTAAAGATAGCATTATGTGGTTGTGAACAATCTTAACCCTCACATCTCGACGATTTCACCGTCAAGGTTGGGGTGTGATAGATTAGTATCAGAGCCCATAACTATAGAGATTTATGTGATTAGAAATGGTGACTTAGAGTATAGTTTATGCATGAATCTTATAGAACAATTTTTATATTCTTGTAAAAATACATTGTTTGCATGCTACATAATGTTATGCCTTGTTATGTGCAACTTGATGCCTTAGCATAGGATTGCCTTATGAATGCTTAAACTTTGTTTCTTGTCTCCCCTAGACTTATTCTTGATTTCTTTAACTCTCCCTGACGAATAAAACTTTCCTAAAGTTATTCTCGACGACATGTGGAATTGACACTTACTATCGTGGGTTTAATTCCGTAGACTCTATGTCTAATCTATGAAAATCTCATCAAGATTTTGATTTCATGAATCTAAGAAATTTGTGTGGCACATAGACACCTGTATTCTAGTTTTCCTAGCAAAAGGCCTTCGAGCTAAGGTAAGCATTTCGCATAAATCCTACAGGACTAGTTATGCTTACCTAGGGATTTTTGGGACGATTGATAAACTATGGCCAACATACACAAGTTTCCAAGGAAAATGGGTCTATTTACCATGACATGTTAATGTTTCCAAAAGGTAATGTGTTACCAAATGGAACCATTCCATGTGCCTTCCAACTCTTGACTTACTCTTGTTTAAATTACTATCCTTTGTTATTCTCATTCCCGTGTCTAACTCATTGTGTATATCCAGCATGTCTCGTCACCATGGAAAGTGTGGAACTTCCGACCGTAAGCTAGCCGCCATGTTTGCTCGACATATGGTTGTCGTCATCCTGACCTTGCTGAACTCAATAGCACCTTGATGACCAATTCATGCAACAATGGAAATGGTCAAGGGGAAACCAGCGCGAACCAAGGGTGCAATGACCATTCATGTACCTTCAAGCACTATAACTCTTGCAAGGACACTAGTTATGCCACCGGGGCCACCGGTCTTTTTGAGTGGTTCAAGAGCATGGAGAATACCTTCGTCAATTGTGAGTGTCCCGAGGCACTCAAAGTTCGTTATGCCACTAGATAGCTCCAACAAAGGGCATTTACCTGGTGGAATAGCAAAAAGAGAAATCGAGGAGCTGATGTTATGTTGGCATTCACTTGGGACGATCGTCATCATGAAGGTTTGCACGAGGAGTGAACTACAAAAACTCAAGGAGGAATTCTGGAAGTTGAAGCAAGATGGTGGTGACCATTTGGCCTACTCAACTAGGAACCATGAGTTGAGTATATTGTTGCCCCATATGGTTGACACTGTCCCTCGCAACATCGAGAAGTTCATCAAGGGTGTACCACCCCAAATTCAATATGCGGTGGTAGGTAGCCGACCCAAAACTTTGGAAGAAGCCATTACTATCACTGCTCAACTCACTGAGAATCATATACGAGCGGGTACAATGTTTCTGAAGGGTGCTAAGAAGGTGGAGAAGACGGTTATTGAAGCTGCTAAGGAGACCAAAGCTAAACCGTCTTACAACAACAACAACAAGAAGCGTAAGTTCACACTAGCACACAACTATGCTGTGGATGCACCCAAACAACCCCAAAGACAACTTCTACCTGTGGCTCAAATGCCTGTGGCGAGGGCCTATGTTGGTCCTCAACCTATGTGCAACACCTGTAGGTACCATCATCCGAGAACCAACCGTGCCACTCTGTACCTTATGCGGTAAATATGATCACTTGTTGGCGACTTGTCACCATGCACCTAATAACGCCACGATGGTCATGAACCGTATTTGCTACAACTGTGGGGAACCTGGTCATTTTCACCCACAATGCCCTCGTCTTGTGGGTAATGTTCCATAAGCCCGAGTACGTGATTTCAACATCAATGCAAATCAAGCACAAGAAAACAATAATGTGGTGAATGGTATGTTAACTTACCCTTAACTTTTATGACCTAAGTCTTTTCATGTGTTACTTGTATCGTTAAATAACTTTAAAATTGAAGAGGTGTGTTCAATATTAATAATACTTATGCATACGTTCTATTTGACTCTGGAGCCGATAAGAGTTTGTTTTGTTAGAGTTTGACCCATTCTTGCTATGCCACATACGAAAATAGAAAGACCTCTCACCGTTGAAGTCCCCTATGGAGAATCAATCACCATTGATATCATTATCTGCGATTGTATTTTGAGTCTCGACGCACATTATTTCCTTATCGATCTTATTCCTATGAAACTTGGAAGCTTTGACGTCATCATTGGTATAGATTGGTTAGCCAAACACCATGACGAGATCATTTGTTTTGAGAAGTGCATTTGTATACCGTTACCTTCTAGGGATACATTGAAAGTGTTCGTTGAAAAAACCTCCAAAGGATTTAAATTCATGTCTTGCACCCAAGCCTGAAAGTCCCTAAGTAAGAACTATATGTCTTTCTTGGCTTACGTGGTCAACACCACAGTCAAAAGGAAATATTTTAAGGATGTCCCGATTATACAAGACTTCCCTAAAGTATTTCCCGATGACCTTATTGGTTTACCTCCCGTGCGTGAAGTCGAGTTTAAAATCGATTTGATTCTGGGAGCAAACCCTGTGGCTAAGTCACCATATCGACTTGCACCATCGGAAATGCAAGAGCTATCTAGTTAACTCCAAGAACTATCCGAGAAAGGCTTAATTCATCCTAGCTCTTCGACTTGGGGTGTAACTGTTCTGTTCATGAAGAAGAAAGATGGGTCATTTCATATGTGCATTGACTATCATGAGCTTAACAAGCTTACCATTATGAACCGCTATCCCCTTCCTCGCATCGATGACTTGTTTGATCAACTGCAAGGAGTTTCCTTATTCTCAAAGATCGATTTTCGTTCTGGTTATCACCAATTGCAAGTCCATGACGATGATATCCCAAAGACTACATTCTGTACTTGATATGGGCATTATGAGTTCATGGTTATGCCTTTTGGTTTAACAAATGCTCTTGATGTTTTCATGGATCTCATGAATTGAGTATGCAAGCCTTATCTGGACAAGTTTGTGATCATCTTCATTGATGACATACTTATCTATTCCAAGTCCCACACCGATCATGAGCTACATCTGCGACAAGTTGTTGTGTTGTTGAAGAAAGAACAACTATACGCGAAATTCTTGAAATGTGAGTTTTGGCTCAAGGAAGTTCAATTTCTAGGACACGTGGTGAATAGCCAAGGAATTCACGTTGACCCTACAAAGGTGGAAGCTATGAAGAATTGGTGTGTTCCCACAACTCCAACTGAAGTTCGTTCTTTCCTTGGTCTTGCTGGTTATTATCGGCGATTCATTGCAAACTTTTCGAGGATTGCGAAGCCGCTCACATCTTTGACACAAAAGAATAAATCATTCGAGTGGGGGTCCGAGCAAGAGGAAGCCTTTAAAGTGTTAAAGCACAAGTTGTGCAATGCTCCTATCTTGACCTTACCTGATGGAAACGACGATTTCACCATGTATTATGATGCATCTAAGCAAGGCCTTGGTTGTGTTCTCATTCAATAAGGAAAGGTCATAGCTTATCCATCGAGACAATTGAAGGTCCATGAGGTGAAGTACACAACACACGATCTCGAACTTGTGCTATTGTTTTTGCTTTTAAAATTTGGTGACATTACCTTTATGGTACACAATGCATAGTCTACACCGATCACAAAAGCCTTCAACACATTTTTATTCAAAAAGTTCTCAATATGAGACAACGTCGTTGGGTTGAGTTGATTAGTGACTACGACTGTGACATTTGTTACCATCCTGGTAAAACCAATGTTGTGGCCGATGCACTAACTCGAAAGGTTCATAACAAGATGGTCTCATTCCAAGAAATTTGCGATCGACGACAATGGTTTGACACTTTGGGAGAGTTCGATACCCAGATTCGACTAGATGTCAACGAGACTATCGTACTACTACAAAACATGAGAATCGATAGTGACATCGAGTCTAGTATCCTAGAGGCTCAACAAGCGGTTCAACAAGAAGGAAGAATGAAGGACGAACTGGAACATAACCTTTTAACTCAATTGAAAAAGAAACCCAATGGGTTGATGTAATTCGTAAATAAAATTTGGGTTCTAATCGTGATAATCTTCGTACCTTTATAATGAACGAAGCTCATTAAACTCGTTATTCTATTCATCCTGGCTCCGATAAGATGTACATGGACCTGCGTGGTCAATATTGGTGGCCTGGAATGAAAAAAGATATAGCGACTTACGTTCCTAAGTGCCTCACATGTACGAAGGTTAAAGCTGAGCATCAACGTCCAAATGGATTACTGGAATAACCCGAGATTCCTATGTGGAAATAGGAATACATATCTATGGACTTCATAACTAAATTACCCCGAACCTCCCGTGGACATGATAGCATATGGGTGATTGTTGACCGATTGACCAAATCGGCACATTTCATACCCATACGTGACACTTACAAGACATCAAGGTTGGCTCGTATATACGTTGATGAAATTGTAAGTCGTCATGGGGTACCTCTGCACATCATATCCGACCGAGACACTCAATTAGCTTCGCACTTTTGGTCGTCCATGCAAGAGCTCTTGGGTACTTAATTGGATCTAAGCACGACTTAGCATCCCTAAACTGATGGTCAAACCGAGCGAACCATTCAAACCTTTGAGTATTTGCTACGCGTTTGTGTCCTTGACTTTGGTGGTGATTGGGATACGCATTTACCGCTCGTGGATTTTTCAGATAACAATAGTTACCACTCGAGTATCAACATGGCACTATTCGAAGCACTTTATGGTCGTAAATGTCCTTGACATGAAAGCCCCAGTGTGCATCCTTCTAGGGTAGCTAACCCGCACACGGTTGAGCTAACACCCTTCATAGGGTGTGAACCTCCTTACGTTTGTTTGCAAGCCTTTCATACTTTCATTCGTTCATTAATGCATGCATTCATCATTTCGTTCCTCATTTCATTATCATCCGCTTTACGTTACATAATACTTTCATTTATTCACACTCAACATAAAGCCAAGGGAAAATAACCAAACATCACAGGGAACATAAACATAACATTCAATCATCATCATGCAGGGCATCATACATACATAACATACATCATGGATAATCATACAACATCTTACATCATATCATGCCCATCATAACATCTATGACCTCAAACAGTCAACTTACATAACCCCCCGGGAACCTCAAAAGTCAAAGCCTACATTTCACCCCCTTTCCAAGAAGTCAGAATATAGTCTAAGTGTTCATGCGCATTTACCATTGTTCATCTGCATTTTCCTTTTTGTTCATCCGCATTTGCCTTTTTGTTCATCCGCATTTCCCATGCTTCATCCATATTTCCTCATGCTTCATCGGCATTTCCCTATGCTTCATCCGCATTAATCATCCGCATTTGTTCACCCTTAGACTTTCTCATCCACATTGACCTTACTCGTCCGCATTAGTCATCCGCGTTTCCCATACTTTAGTCAATGCTCATTCGCATTAGTTGTTCATTCGTATTTCTCATACTTAGCAGTTAATGCTCATCTGCATTAACTGTTCATCCGCATTTCTCATACTTAACAGTTAATGCTTATTCGCATTAACTATTCATCCGCATTTCTTCCCATTACTCATCAGCATTTACTTTCCAACACATAGGCAGAATCTAAAACTTTACATATGAGTCTAAAACATTAGATTCAATTCCCATACACCATTCATCATGTTCTAAGCTTAAATCTTACCTTCTAAGCCTTAGAAACATCATCATACATTAACAAGCATGAACATGGTCACACAGCACATTATATGATCAACATACACACAATCAAGCATACGGTTTCGAAACCCAGTTTAATGAAAAATATACATTCATGCATTTTCAGGCCCAAAAATCGGTTAAAACATGTAGAAGAGGGGTTCTAGAACTCACCTTTGCAACTCTTGAGTATGGCTTCTCCCAAACTCGTTTGCAATTGAGTTCAACCATCTAGGAAACCCACTAAAACAAACCTGAACACAAACAAACACACATAAGCACAAACCCGAGGACCTAACTAGTTAAGAACACCTTAAAAACATGAATTCTTACCTTGAATTCACACTTTTCTTCTTCTTTCTCTTTAAAACCGAGAGTTTCTCTGCTTCCAGCTGCTCTCTCTCTAAAATCCAAAAATTTTGTGTGTAGAAAGGGTGATGGGCAGCCATGCCACCTTTATCACCAACTTTCAAACATTTTGTCCTTTTGGACACTTTTTACCCCTAGACTTGGGTTTTATTTCTTTTCCTTCTTTTCTTTCACTTTATTCTTCTTTCTTGACTTTAAGAAATAACCAGGTGTTACATGACATTGGTGAAAACATTATCATTGGTCCTGAACTTATACAAGAAACGACCAATAAAGTCTCTATCATTCGCAAGAACCTTGAAGTGACAAGAAGTCGACAAAAGAGCTATGCCCATAAGCGACGCAAGCCATTGGAGTTCCAAGTTGGGGATATGGTTCTTCTTAAGGTTTTACCATGGAAAGGTGTTGCTCGTTTTGGAAAAAAGGGTAAACTGGCTCTGAGATTTGTAGGACCTTTTAAAATCCTAAAAAGGATTGGGAAGGTGGGTTACCAATTGGAGTTACTTCTCGACCTTAGTGGAGTTCGTACTGTGTTCCACATCTCAAATTTGAGAAAGTGCTTGGCTGACGAAAGTCTGCAAGTCCCGTTGGAAGATATCTAGATCGACGAGTCATTGCACTTTGTTAAGAAACCTGTTGAAATTATGGATCGCATTTTGAAGAAGACTAGAACTACAACTACCCCAATTTTCAAGATTCATTGGGAGAATAAGTGTGGCATTGAATTTTCTTGGGAGCGTGAAGAGCATATAAAAAAGAAGTACCCGCATATGTTTGTATAGTTCCATTCTTAATTTCGGGACAAAATTCTTTAAGTTGGGGAGACTGTAACATCTTGTATTTTTGGTAACTAATAGTTAGTTTCATTTAATGTTGTAAGGGCTATTGTTGTTAATCTTGAAACTTGTGGTTATCCTATGGTTGTCATTAAAATTAATGTATGAAAGTTAAAATTTTAATATTAAAATGTACAACAATAATAATTACAATAATATAATTAATAATAATAGTGCCAATAAAAAGTTACAATAATTATACTACTAGTAATAATAGCTAAGATAGTAATACTAATGATAATAATAATAATATTACTACTAATAATAACAATTTGTAAATAATTAAAGATGTTAAACTAAACTTAATTAAGTTAGGGGGTTTGTCTTGCCATTTTATAAACTTTAAACAAAAGTTTTTACATAAAATAATAACAACTCGAATTTCAAGGGGCCAAAGTGTAAATTTTAAAGTTTCATACCCAACACCCGCCCACTTTAAACCTGGTGGACTCTCCCCAACTCTCCTGCCGAATTCAGGCGATGTTGAAACCTCCAGAATCCTTCGAATCGTGAACCGCTTCAAGAACAAGAATCGAACCTATTACTACACTTTAATTCGATTTTAAGGGTCGTTATGAGCATTCAAACACGAGACCGAAGTTCGACTTTAACCTTAAATCCGTTTGAGCATTTAATCCTAATTATAATCCAAATAAACTAACATAATCAATCACCTGACTACCGTTAGACTCTTGCACTTGACACTTTGAGGTCCTGGGTTCGAACCCGGGCACCATCAACCCACTTCTTTTAGGCTTTTCAGCCTCTTAAAATATAGAAAAAATTCTAAAAATTATAAAAAGTGGTGTGTAAACATTTTTCATTTTTTTAAAGCCATCTAATTAATTTCTGTAAAAAATCATTATTTTGAAAACCTTAATATTTCTTTTAAAAAATATTATTAACAAATATTGTGCTTAGTATATTTATAGGAATTTTTATAATAATAGTTTAAATCGTTAAATTATTATTCGTCACTATAATTAATAATGATAATTTTAACATTTTATATACAAAGTTATGATTAAAATCTACAAATTAGCATAAAGGAGTTAATTCCTCCAAAATTGTTTAAATGGTATTTTACTTTTGACTAAAATATATAAACATATATTTCTCCAATACAATATGAACGAAGCTCCATTTGTTAATTATAATTATGTAACAAACCCCAAAATTCAGATAAAACCCTAGTGCCCGTTAATTCATTAAACTTATTATTGAACTTAAATTTTATAAATATATTTAGGTTCCTTGTGACATTTTACGTTGGATCGATGCCTATTATTATTCTCATTAATCGTCATTCATATACTTATTTTTCATGTGAGTTTCCTTGCCCCTTTTTACATTATTTCACACCGTTTTGGGGTGAAACATGTTAATCTTATCAACATACATATGTAAACGTTTAATTCTTGTATAACACTTGCAATTCATACTTTTATTTGTCATGGTTATTTGTGTTATTGTAAGTCTTATATGAGATATATATTTTGTTTACAATAATTAACTATTGCTATCCTGTCGACGTCTTTGATCTTTGGGCCTGACAAGCCTATTTGGGGCTAAGCCGATGTATTATCGGCTCCTAATGACGTATGACTTGTTCATCTTGGGAACCAAGTACACTTAGCCAATCATATAAATTTGTATCAAGTCGAGGTTTAGTTATAGCTATATGTGTTCTATAAACTTGATAAATCATAACCTATGACATGAATTGCTATTTGTAACCTTTGATATATTATGTATATAAAACGCTTGGATACTCACCAACTTTATAGTTGACCTGTTTTTTAACATGTTTCAGGAAATGCGCAAGTTTGAGGTCAACTTTTGATGCTTGCAAGAAATTAGGATATGGACCTAGTTAAAAGAATAAAGTGCCTATGTTATGTTTTGTTTTATTTGAAACTATTTCATTTTTTAGACATATGATTATATCTTCATTTGAAACTTATAATAATACTATTTTCATTTAAAGATAGCGTTATGTGGTTGTGAACAATCATAACCCCCACATCTCGAAGATTCCGCCGTCAAAGTTGGGGTGTGACATAGAACACTTTGTCTAGCTGTTGTTTCAAACTTATTCAATGAGGACTGATTGAATGAATGAGAAACATCATCATTTGTTGGTTGTGAAACAGCATTAAAAGTTGTTTGTTCCTTAAAGATGTTACGTTCATTAGCTTGGTGTTGTGCAGGGTCACCTGATGAGCTTTGAGGGTCAACAGGTGAATCATTGGTTGAAGCTCCACTATCCCTTGAGATAGTTATACTATCAGATCTGCCAATAGTGGAAGCTTGATTTGTTGTAGCTCTTGGAGAACTTGGAATAGGTCTAGGTAACTCAAATAGTTGGTTATATTTGGAATTTCCTTGAGTACCCGTTCCAGCTGAAACGTTCTCACAAGATTGTTTAGAATAGTTTGGAAACAATTCTAAGTCAAAAATATGATCAGGGCCATTTCCCCTAACACAAGGAGTGTTCTCATTTACAACAATGTTGGATGATTCCTCAAATTGATAATTCTTGATGTTGTAAACTCTATAAGATTTAAAGCTAGAGGAGTATCCAACAAAGATAGAATCATCCGACTTTTAAACAAATTTTGCCAAATTGTCCTTTGTGTTAAGTATGGTACACCCTACTGCCAAAGGACCTTAAAAAGCCAATGAACTGTGGCCTCTTGTTCCATAGCTCATAAGGGGTTTTTCCATGTGGCTTAACTACGAGAACCCTGTTCTGCACATAACATGCAGTGCTGACTACCTCTACCCAGAATGTTAGAGGTAGTTTGGAATCAGCTAACATAGTTCGAACATCCTCAATAAGTGTCATGTTCCTCCTCTTAGCAACACCATTTTGTTGAGGATTTTTGGGAGCACTAAATTTTCTGGCAATCCCTTTTGAGTTACAGAATGAGTCAAGAATGAGGTTCTTAAAATCAGTCCCTTCATCGCTTCTAGTTATCTTAACCTTGTGATCAATTTGATTTTCTATTTTAAGAATAAAGTTTTTAACATTTCAGCAGTTTCATGTTTTGATCTTAAGAAGAATACCTATGTAAATCTTGTAAAGTCATCAACAATCACAAGGCAATATGATTTCCTTCAAATGCTCATTATACTTGTGGGACCAAATAGATCCATGTGCAGTAAGTGTAATGGAGTGGTGATGGAGTTAACAACTTTGGATTTATGAGATGCCCTGTGTTGCTTCCTTTTCAGGCATGCAACACAGTTATCTTTGAAGAAAAAATTCCTTTGTAGGCAAACCATGTACCAAGTTATTTTTAGCCAATTTATTCATTGTCTTAAAATTTACGTGACACATTCGTTTATGCCATAGTGTTGACTGATCACCATCAGATTTGGAAAGAAAGCATGATACTACCCCCATTGGGGAAGCATTGTTCATATCAAGCTTGTACATATCCCCTTTCCTGGGAGATCTAAGAAGCAGCAATTTTGGAGAAATTGTCATCCCTGGTTTGAGGATAATGCACTCATGTTCTATGATGAACATTTGATGCTTTTGATCACAAAACTGAGAAACACTTAATAGATTGTGTTAAAGCTGTTTGTCAACTTTTAACTTTCAGTTGGATATACTTCCTTTGTCAGAAATATATCCTTTGGCCTTACCTCCAAACTGGACAGGACCTCCATCATAATGTTGAAATTTTTTAAGGAGAGATCTGTTCCATGTCATGTTCCTAGAGCATCCAATATCCATGATACAAATATTGTTATCCTTGTCATATGGATGTCCCTACACATAAGATGAGATGATTAGTTTTGATTGGAAACCCAAGCCTTGTTAGTCTTGGGTTCTTCCAATGATAGTGACATAATTGAAGCAAAGGTTAAGCATGGGGGTTCAATGGATGTCTTTGATGAAGAGGTTTGGGCTGCAACATCTTTCTTGATCTTATAATCCATCTTTTGGTTGATCATGGAGGATGAGCTTGTTGACGCTTTTGCAGCATGGCATTCTTCCGAAGCTTCTTTCTTTTTAGAAGAAGCCTTCACCACCTTTTCTTTCAAAGTAGTCTTCTTCTTAGATCGTTTCAAGGGAACTCTTTTGTTCTTGTGATTCTTGACAACTTTAGCTTCCGAAGCCATTTTCCCTTCGGAAGAAGGATTTTCTTCAGAAAGCAACCTTGCTTCGGAAACCAACTTTCCCTTTTTCATCACTTGTACCATTTGATAGGGTCCAAATGAGAAACCTTCCCTTACTCATTCCTTTTTAACATTATTTTCATAATGAGTGCTAGCAGGATTGTAATAAAAATCTTTAGCCATATGGTTTTGCAGACCACACATTATGCATGCAATGTTAGTCTTTTGGATATGCATGCAATGTTAGTCTTTTGGGAAACTGAGGATTGTTGTTTCTTGTTCTTTTCTCTTAATCAGCAATCTTTCCCTTTAACTTTTGATCCTTTGGTAGGACAGGAGTGTTAGTACTACACCCCTTTCCTGAATCAGAGTTACCTACAACCTGGAATCCAGCTGAGATGAATACACCCTTTTGTTTTGGACCAATCATCAGCTTAGACTCAGCCACTTTCTTGGCAGTTCTTCTTGTTGCTTTAGCTCTGCTTCTTCTAGCATTGGTGATTAGGATTTGATCATCACTGGGAGAAGTTGGTTGATTTACTTGTTCCATCCCTGTGGTGGCCTTTATTATTGCATGATTCTTCAACTCAAATGAAGATGGGTCAGTAGATGGGACCTCATGCTCTTTAGTACCACATCTAGGTTGTCTTATGGACTCATAAGAATGTGGTGGAGCAATTTCATTGGTCCCCAACCCTCCTTTGTTTTGATAACAAATTTTGGAGTGGGAGGATGATGCAATAATAGCTTGTAAGTTTTGCTCAAAAATGGCATACTTCCTGGCTTGAGCCTCAGTAGTGACAAGCTAGGCTTGATCCTCAAACAATTTGGATATCAAATCCTTTATTTGAGTCTTTTAGTTTGTATGTTCCTGTTTTAACAAGGACACAATTTTCTCCAACACTTCAATTTTCCTTTAATAGTCAGATTCAGCCCTTTTAAAATCAGATTTTAAAACATTTAGAGAGTCAATATCGGATTTAATCTGCATATTGTAGTCCTGATACAGTTTAACCTTAGCAATACATGCAGGAGTACAGAGATGTCCTTATATCTTATTGATATTTGTTCCTACCATGAGTGCTTGAGCAGGAATCACATCCTGCACCAAAAGCTCCAGTCAACTTCTTGAGCCATTACAGTTGTCTCTATTGACTTTCCAGTTGGCTTTGATATAGAGGGATGTGTGAAGGCCTGTAGGGTTCCCGGATTTGACTTCGGAGCCTTGCATTCCCTTGAAAAATGACCAAGTTGGTTACAGTTGTAGCATTTGGCCTTGGTTTTGTCAAACCCAAATTTGTTGTTGGTTGGGTTCTCCAGAAATTGTCTTCTAGTTCTCTTAAAGAATTTCTTTGCTCTGTAAGTTAAAATAGCCATTTGTTGGACTATGTCGACATATTATACATCATCTAGACTAAAGCACTCTAGATAATCAAAGAGGTACTGAAAATCACTAAAGAGTCCACTTCCTGAGACAAAGGCACAGTTGTCCCGAAAGGAACTATGTTGAGCCTTTTGAGAACTTGGAGTCTCAGGAAATGTAATGTATGGTCTAGATGAGCAGGATGGCTATTGGGTGTATGTCAGGTATTGTTGAGGTTGTGTGGGTCCTGAGCCTTCTGCAACCATCAAAGCGTTGCTAGCAGGAAGACACAGGGTTCTGTTTGTCTGATGGCCTCTCTTGCTCTCCATCTCCAAATGGTATCCATCAAGGATGCCATAGAGTTAGATAATGGTGAGGGTGTTCAAATTTTTTGTCCACTTGATAGAGACACAGTAGAACGTCCACTCCTTATGAGGTCTCTAAGTTTGGGAGTAATTTCTACAGACTGAAGGGAAGAAATGAGGTCTATGTACTTGAAGTATTGCTGGTTGAGGGTCTCTCCAACAATGTAGGTAAAGTTCTCAAACTGTTGCTTCAGTGAGTCCTTCTTGGAGTCATTTGAGCTAGAGTACATTTGAGCAAGTGCATCAAACAATTTTTTGGCTGACCTGCAATGCTCAAACCTCACCATGATGTAGTTGGGTATTGCAGTTAGAAGAATAGTCATTGCATTTCTTTAAATGTCCATCTTCTTCCAGTCCTCATCAGAGTAGTCTTCAACAGCCTTTTCTATCATGGCTCCGTTTCCACCTGGTATTGCCACCTTGGGTTTATACGGGCAATTGACAATAGACTGCCACATCTTGTTGTCTTGATACCTGATGAAGCCTTCCATGCATCTACTCAATGACTTGAAGTTTTCAGGGGTATGATGGGAGTATTAGTCATGGTTCTCATCTCTACTTCAGATTTGTTAAGGGCCATATTGAGTGTGGTGTAAGGAGGAGTGAAAAACAGGTTGATTTGGATGGTATGATCTAATAATCAAGAGCCTAAGAAGCTCTGATACCAATTGCAGGATCGGTTTTTGTCACTTAACACTTGGTTTTTCTCTCAAACTCACTTATACTACACTCGGATTAGATGAGCAGAGTCTCTCTTAAGAGTTGATAATAATATAATAAGTAACAAGGAACACAAAAGATAGTTTTCAAGGTACTTGCATATATTACTTCTCAACTCAAAGTGTTACAAGACTCTTACAAGCATATTGCATGAGTTACAATGAGAATCTATATATAATACTACCTACAGCCGAATATACTTTGAAACCAGCTGGAATCCTCTAACTAAAGCAAATACTACAAAGTTATAGTTTAAGGTATCTTTGATAATGTCTTATCTAAGATATGGTAGTCATGACATGTCCATAACTCACCTTTTGTCACTAACTAAATTGGCAACTGTACTAACTAATAAAGGTGAGTAGTGGAATAAAGTATGGTCAACTACATGGTTTTGAGAAAATGCCATGCAGTATATCAAAGGTCTGCAATGGAGTATCAGAGACACCATACTTATATCCACTGGTTCATAGTAGTGTCTTCAAGAACAAGTTCTTCCCAAGCCACTTATACTTCGGAAGAGGCAACTTCTTTCCAGGCTTGAGGACATCTTCTTTTTTTCATACTTCAAAAGTTGACTTCTGATCTTTTCTTCTCAGACTTGATCTTCGGAAGTGAACACTTTAACTTCGGAAGAAGAGTTTGTATTTGGAAGTTAATCTTGCACTTTGACTTCGGAAGAACTCTATTTCCTTCGGAAGTACCACACTTAGCTTCGGAAGTCTTTTATTAGATGCACCAAAATAGTCAAACTGATTTGGTTTTGGTTGCACCAGCCTTCTTTTTGATCCAACAGTATGACAGATGCAACAATCAAACCTTGATAGTTTACAAAATTCCACGTTTACAAGATTATACAATTAGCTAAGTGTACTTGGATTAACCAAGCAGGCTTATCAAGCCCATAGATCTATGACATCACCAGGCTATTAATAGTTAATGATTGCACATATAATAGTCAATACATGGTAATTACTAAGATCAACTAACCATAACATACAAGTGAATTGCCAAGTGTTTACATGAATCAAGTGAGTTTACAAGTGCAATCGTTATAAGTTAACATGTTTCACCCCAAAGTGTAAAAATATGCAAAAGGGTATAGAAATACTCACTTGGTCAATAATATATAATTGATGATTAATAAGTTTAATAATAAGTGTCGTTCCAACGTAAACCGTCACGAGACACCTAATTATATAATTATAAGATTTAAGTTTAATAATAAGTTTAACGAATTAACGTGAACTAGGGTTTCAATTTGGTATTTAGGGCTTGTCAAATAATTAGGTTTAACAAATAATAGAATCAATTAAATTTATTAAACTCAAAGAAATTTGTTACATTTTATGTAAGATCATATATATATATAAAATATATAATATGTATAACAATTTATATATATATATATATATATATATATATAAATTAAATAAAGTTAAGTAGCCACAATTTAAAACAATAATTTGAAATCAACGGTTGAAATAATATTTATGGGAACAATGTATTACTTTTTATAAAAATAAACTATTTATATCTCTTTTTAGAATATTTAATAAAATATAAAAGTATTCCTTTTTAAGTAAATAATTTACACAAAATATTCAAATGATTTTTAAAATGGTCAAAGTTTATAAAATGATTTTTTATAATTTTTAGAAATTTTTATATTTAATTTTAAGGCCAAAAAGGACTAAAAATTAAGTGAGGCTCCCCAGATTCGAACCAGGGACCTCCTATGTATGGGTCATGCACCTTACTAGTGAACCAAAGGGCCTCAGCCGTGCTAAAGTTGGGCTTTAAAAACTTAAAAACACTAATTGTAGAAAAGCTCCAAATCATATGAACCCTAGTTTGATTTGAACCAAAATTGAAGATCAAAACGATAATTCTAGGGAATAATCATGAGGCTTTGATTCCCCGTGTAATTATGCGCATGTTAATGTATCTAATTACCCGGTTGATAATAGATTGAAGGTATACAATACGAAGAACAGGTCGTGGTTTCCTTGGGTCCAATCGATGAGCAAATGTTGTTGATAATCGAATTAAACTCGAGGGCATCTTCGAACGATGATCTTGATTCAAAGCCCTTTATCAATTTCAAATCAGATAGGTTGGAAGATGGGTTTCGATTAGATCGCAGGTTTGTGATGGGGGGAGATTCAACTGAGTAATTTTGTATGTTTTCAGGTGAAATTATATGTTGGAATCATTTAAGATCACTTAGATGGTTATTCAGGTTAATGTAATTGGACTATTATTAGACTTTATTGTTGGATTCTTTATGCTCAAGACACATAGAACATTGATGTGGTTAGTACGTTATGATCCAAGTCGGGTTATACCCAATAACAAAGGGGATTTGTTTTGGTTCTTATATGTTGTATATGATGTTTCATATTGATGCATAACCTAGCCTTGACCTTGTTTTGATTTGGTTTTGGATGAATGATTTGTTTTGGTTAATTTCATTCATTATGGGTTGTAATATTTATTTTTTTGTGCTTGTATATTGTTGTAATTTATTTATTCATTCAATGGTGACGTAATAAATAGATTAGGTGTATTTTCTTTTATTAGAAAATTTTTTATTAGGATATAAATTTTGTAAAAGAAGATGCACAAGTTGGAAGCACAAAAGGAAGGAACAAAGAGAAGGACTTGAAGCATTTGGATGCAATTTCAACTGGGGGTCTTTGGAGATCCTATCTTTGTGTTGTTATTAACCCTTAGAAAGGACCTTATGACCACACTTGTGATGGCAAACAAGTTTGGTCACCTAAGTTGCTATGGCTATGGGCCTTATGGCCATACTTTATTATGTTGATTGTTTGATATGTGGATATGCTTTACAATCTTAATAAATAATCATGACAAGCTGAATTTTCATGGTTCTTAATCATTAATATGTTAATAAAAGTTATTAAAAGGATTAATGATTTCAAAATAAAAGAGATTTTATTAAAAAGAACCATAGGGTACCATGTATTTGAAAGCATGCAAATACAAGGTACATAGAGTTTTCATTACTAGAATTAATAAAAACAAAATCCCTTTGGAAACAAGTTTAACACCATCCTTTTACACGACACTCGAATCACTTGAGAACTATTTGTGTGATAAAGATCACCTAACCACTTCTAGGGAACTTGTGTGTTTATGGTGGGCTTAACATATTTGTGGGATAAAGGTCACCTAACCACTTGTATGTGTAAACTCACACGTGTGTATAAGTAGGATGACTTGAATTGGAAACCATATGCATAGGGTCACCGAAGCATGGCGTACAATCGTGTTGATGGGATTTTACTTGCCGACTAAACATAAGATGTTTAATCGATCCCATAAAGCTAGAAGTTGCAATAGGTTGCAATTGTCAAATGTTGACTACCTTGTTAATTAAATAATGGGATAAAGGTAACCTAACCATCATTTAAATATAACGTTGGATTCTAGATTTTAATTATTAATTGTCTATGAGACATGTAAAGGGTATTAATGATTAAAATGAATTTTTTTCAGAAATACTAATATGAAATTTGTAAATTTTGTAGAAATGGCCGCAAACAATAATGCTACCACCCCGACCGTCAATACACTATCACTGAGAACCATCTTAGAGAGGGATCGTCTTAACCATAATAACTTTATGGACTGGTTTCGAAAGTTGAGAATTGTTCTCAAGCAAGAGAAAAAGGCCTATGCTCAAAACAGTCGAGGCAGGGATGGGTAGAAAGGTTCTACATGTTCTCTCGATCAATAAGGGAGGCAATAAGAAAAGGCCATTCCCCGATCCCAAGGCAAATGTTGCCAAAGGAAAGGGGTACATCAAAGGCAAAGGGAAAGGGAAGGCTAAAGCTAAACCTCCAAAGCCTTTGCTTAAGAAGCCTAAGGTAACGGAGAATGATCCATGCTTTGAGTTTGAGAGATAGGACATTGGAAAAGGAATTGTCCCACCTATCTCAAAGAGTTGAGAAACAAGAAGGATGTTCGGAAAACCTCAGGTACAACTTTCATGATTCACATTGGTTTAAATGTTATTTCTTCAAACACATGGGTATTGGATACCGGATGTGGAACTCATATTTGCAATTTGTTGCAGGGGTTTAAAAGAAATGAGCACTTCAAGAAGGGAGACACAAGTCTTTACATGGGCAACGGAGAAAAAGATGATGTCGAAGCCCAAGGAGACTATATTTTCAAACTTTCAAATGGTTTGGAAGTTGTTCTTAAGAACATTTTGTATGCTCCTAGTTTGACTAGGAACATAATTTTTGTTTCCATTTTAAAACAATGTGGTTATGATTTAAAGTTTGTAAACAAGGTATTTATGTTTGTATGGATGATGTATATTATTTCAAGGCTATGCCTTCAATGGTATCTATGAATTGGTTCATGATGATTCATCCAATAATAACTCATTATACCAAACAAGCACCAAGAAACTTAAAATGGATTTAAGTGATTCTTATCTTTGGCATTGTCGTCTTGGTCACATAAACAAGAATCGGATTCAAACACTTCAAAAGAATGGTCTTTTGAAAACAAATGAAAATGGTTCTTTTGATAAGTGTGAATCTTGTTTACAAGGTAAGATGACCAAGTCGTCCTTTAGTGGTACTAACAAGAGGGCAAAAGACTTATTGGGAATCATACATTCGGATGTATGTGGTCGTTTTAAGACAATGACTAGAAATGGTGAAAGATACTTCATTACCTTTACCGACGATTATAGTTGCTATAGTTATGTGTACATGATGGCACATAAACTTGAAGCTTTTGAAATGTTCAAAATCTTCAAGAATGAAGTAGAAAATCAACTCAATAAAACTATCAAAGTTCTTCGTTCAGATAGAGGAGGTGAATACCTAAGTGAGGCTTTTCAGGATCATCTAAGAAGTTGTGGGATCGTCTCACAACATACTCCACCTGGAACACCACAACATAAAGTTGTGTCCGAAAGGGAAAACCGAACCCTATTAGACATGGTTCGATCTATAATGGCTATAAGCTCACTACCTCTATCATTCTGGGGTTTCTTATTGCTCTCCGCGACTTGTATTTTGAATATGGCCCCGACCAAGAAAGTGGATTCGACACCTTTTGAAATATGACATGGAAGAGTTCCATTGCTATCATATTTAAAACTATAGGGTTGTGAAGCTTATGTTAAGCTGAACTCCTAAAAACAAGTTGGAAAGTCAATCCACTAAGTGTATATTTGTTGGATATCCCAAAGAATGTATAGGATACTACTTCTTTGATCCAACAGAGCAAATGGTATTTATTGCTCGAAAGGTAGAGTTCTTGGAAGCTAAGTTCCTTATGGAAGGAATAACATATAGAATAGTGGAACTTGATAAGGATCAAGATCCAGAAACCAATACACGTTTGGTTGATACTAGCAATCAACAAGAGGTTGTTGATGATGATCAAGAGGTTGATTAATACACACAAAATGTTTGCAGATCTGGTAGAGTTAGCATTCCACCTAAAAAATATGGATTTTTCATGAATGGATTCTATGTGGTTGACTCCGATGAGCCAACTACATACCATGATGCAATGTCTAATTCGGATTGTGACAAATAGCTGGAAGCCATGAACATAGAGATGCAATCCATGTATGACAACCAAGTTTGGGAATTGGTTGACCCTCCACTTAACTCCAACCCGGTTGGATGTAAGTGGGTTTTCAAGAAGAAAACAGATATGCATGGAAACTTGGATACTTACAAAGCAAGACTTGTAGCAAAGGTTTTACTCAAACTCAAGGGGTTGATTATGATGAAACTTTCTCGCCTGTGGCAATGCTAAACTCAATTAGGATATTATTTGCCATAGCAGCATATTATGACTTTGATATTTGGCAAATGGATGTCAAAACCGCTTTTCTTAATGGACATCTCGAAGAGACTGTCCATATAATTAAGCCTGATGGTTTTGTCGATCCAAAACATCCTAATAAAGTATGCAAGTTAAAGAGATCAATCTATGGATTAAAACAAGCATCGAGAAGTTGGAATCAACGTTTTGATGAAAAGATCAAGAATTTTGGTTTCATCAAGAATGCTGACGAGGCTTGTGTATATAAGAAGGCTAGTGGGAGCATAATTACATTCTTAGTATTGTATGTTGATGACATACTACTTTTTGGAAATGATATTCCAACCATGGAAGGTGTTAAAACCTGGTTTGGAAGTTGTTGTTCCATAAAAGATCTTGGTGTTGCCGCCTATATTTTTGGAATAAATATCTATAGGGATAGATCGAGGCGGTTGATAGGTCTAAACCAAAGTGCATATATTGATAAAATCTCGAAAATGTTCAAGATGGAAAACTCTAAGAAAGGTATGTTACCTATTCAAAGAGGGACAATATTGAGTATATCTCAATGTCCAAGCTCAAAAGATGAGCAAGATCGAATGAAGGACATCCCATATGCGTTTGCTATAGGATCCATCATGTATGCGATGATATGCACTAGACCGGACGTGTCATGCGCGTTAAGCATGACAAGCAGATATCAGCAGAATCCAGGTAATAGCCATTGGATGGCTGTTAAAAGTATATTAAAATACCTTAGGAGGACTAAGGATATGTTTCTAATAAACGGGTCTGGTGAACAGGAACTTGTTGTAAAGGGTTAAACGGATGCGAGTTTCTGTTGGAACCCTTGGAAGATTAACATTTAGTCTTTGTGTATATATTTTATAGTTTGTACTAGTATAGGG
>BJCM01078033.1:0-10921 GCA_018326385.1 Flaveria bidentis
TTGTGGATGGAAGAAATGAAGATGATGATGTTCTTGTATGTCTAGCCTTCAAAAGAGAAGACCTCAAGCTTGTATACCCACAAGCCCTTCTAAACACCAAGCTTGTTAGGAGAGAAACACCAAAGAACTCTCTTCCTTGGCTCCTCAAGAATCCGAAATTTCAGCCCACTTTTTCTTCCTTGAATCCGAAAAATTCAGCCTTTTGGAGAGAGTTTTTGCTTGAGTGTGTGTTAGAGAAATGTGTGAAATGATGTATGAATGCATGGGGAGTGAAAGTCTCTCTTTGACCAAGACACAAAAGAGGTTTCTAATGCTCACTTGGGCAGCCGAAACTATTCTTGAAAATGGGTTCCCCCTATTTTCAACATTTTATAAAATGTTACACTCTTAACCCATTACTTTATAAAATTAAAACATCTTTTAATTTTATAACATTAACACACTTTTATTTGTTAATATTTAACTCACTTAAATAATGTAACAAATAATTTCTCATGAGCAAATTATCCATTTAATGTTGTTCTATTACAAAGCAACGTTTTAGAAAAATCATTTTCTAAATTGGTGTCAATATTTATTTGTATGATCTCATCAACAAATAAACATTTATTGGTGTTTATATAGCTTGTTATTGGGTATCACCCGACTTGGATCATAACGTACTAACCACATCAATCTTGTATGTGTCTTGGGCATATAAGATCCAACAGATGATGTATGACTGATGCTTATTCATGATGATGTATGATGATCATGTATGTTATGTATGATATGCTTCCTTATGTTCCTTATTACGTATGATGACGTGACTTTACATAGTGTAATTATGCTAATGAATGTAAAGTATTATCCTAACAAAGTGAAAGATTTAAGATAATGAAAGTGTAACATAATGAATGAACGAATGAAAGTTTTGCAAGAATAAGAAAGGAGGTTCACAACTCATTGAGAGTTGTTAGCTCAACTATGTGTTTACAACGTGCAATCTTGACTAACCCTTAAGGGTTCACACATAGGGGGAGTTAGTCTATATGATTACTCCATACGTGCGATATGTGCGATATGGGGTCCTTGTCGCTTAACCCTAGATGATATAGCTTTAAGCTCAAGAGGGGGGTTAAGTACATGACATGACCTAGATAGAAGTGAAAAGATAAAGAAAATGTACAAAAAGTGCGATAAGTACGAAATGTGTCAAATGTGCGAAATGTACGAAACGAACGATGATGAAGAATATAATAATTACCTTGATGTACATATGATGTGTGATCACGTGCGAAAGTAAAGAAGATGTTTTATTGAATGAAAGGTAATATAATGTTCTATAAAACTAGAACTCACTCAGCAACGCTGACCTTTTATATTTCCAGTTGGCAGGTGATTGTTGCTGAGGATGGCACGGGGCGGCTACTTGGCATATTTTGGATGGCATTCTTTTGTATAATGTTTTTGCATTATAATGCGAACAAACGATATGTTGTAATGAATGTTTTATTATTTTCCAAAAGCGATTATTATAATGAAATGAAATTTTTGTTTTAATGTTTCCGATGTAATGTTTTATTAAAGTTAATATAAATATATGTTTTATGTGCGATGATTGACCAGTTATGAGCGTCCCGGGAATGGGGCCTTACAAGTTGGTATTAGAGCCAAAGTTTAAGTGAAATGGGTAAAATTTGAAAAGAAACCTAAACTTAAACAGAAAATGGGATGGAAAGGGAAGGTATGCCAGTCTAAGTAGTTGTGTGCCATGAGGTATTTTCTTAATATTAACCGGCATTATGTGTGCATGTTATGTGATTTGATCTATGTTCTTTTAGTAGATTTAGATATTGATGTAGTCAACAAAGGAAATGCTTGGGTATGTGGTGGAGGATGGCCGGTGGCTAAAGTAAGTGGCTAATCACAACTGTGTTAGTGTTTGAATCTTATAGCGTCTTAGAGGATGGCCGGTGGTAGATCTTTAAAGGCTTCATGTGGTGGAGATCATAGTGGACGTGGTGTTGAACCACGGGTCACGAGAGGAAGGCCTAGAGCTGAAGAAGTGGCTCATGAAGAGCCCGAGACCCCTCATCCAAAGCGCGGAGATGAGAGTGCTAACTTGAGAGCCTTAGTGAAGGAGACGATAGTGGAAAGTTCATCAGGTAATGCAGATGATCCTACCATCTGTGGTGACCGAAGTGATTAAGGTTGTACGAGAAGGAGAGAGGAAGAAGAAGAACCAATCCTCGGGAGAAGGAGGGCAACCAAAGACTGAGATGGTTGTCTCTACTGATGAGGAAGAGGAAGAAGAGCCTATGCTCGAGGCAGCACGAGGCTGTAACTATAGGGCATTTATGAAATGCAAGCCCCCAACGTTTGATGGAAATGGCATTGTTGCTGCTGCACACCAATGGGTGAGAGAGATGGAAGTCGTTCCTGATATCAGCGAGTGACGAGAGGACCAAAAAGTGAAGTTTGCCACACACTCCTTTTGGGACTCGGCCTTATGTTGGTGGGACAATATTATCCAAGCTGAAGGTAGCAGGGCTATCAGGAGAATAAGGTGGGCAGAGTTGAAGAAGCTGGTAATTGAGGAATTCTATCCTCATAGAGAGATGGATAAGGTAGAAAGGGAGTTCCTGCAGCTGGATACGGGAACAATGACACAAGCAATACAACACGAAGTTTAATGAGATGGCACGGCTGGTGCCAGGTCAAGTGACACCTCTGTCATGAAATATTAAGAGGTATATCCAGGGCTTGCCAGCGGATATCCGTAGCCACATGATCGTTGCCTGACCAAGCAAGTTTAGGTCAACGGTTGATTTGGCAGGAAGGTTGTATAACAAGCAAGAGGTGGTGGTGGCTGAGGTGAGCAAGAAGGATGGTGGTGACCAAAATTGGAATGGAAAATGGTTTGGACATGGCGGAGCCACTCCAAACAATATGGTGGCGAAGGTGTGTGACTGGCCTGGGGTCATATCTGGTGCAGGATCGAAGAAATGTGGTAAATGCGGGAAGGAGCATTGAGGAGAATGCAAATAGGGATCAAATATTTGCTTCAAATGTGGTAAGCCTGGTCATATGGCTAGAGATTGTAGAGTTATAAGGTGTTATATCTATGGGGAAAATGGCCATCTGAATAGGGACTGTAAGCAGACAAGGGCTGAAAGTTCGGGAGCGAATAAGGCTGGAAGAGAAGGGCAAAGGGCGAGTGCCAGAGCGTTCATTATGATACAGGAGGAGGCTAGGACGGACCTCGATGTTGTCTCAAGTACGTTTCTAGTAAACCAAAATTTAGCTTCTATGTTATTTGATTCTGGTGCTAGTAAAAGTTTTATTTGTTCTGCTTTCTATGCTAAATTGCCTATTAGTAGTAAGAATATAGATAAGCCCTTCAATGTTGAAAGTGCCATAGGTAAGTCTACCAGGATCTCTGAGATGATAGAATGTTGTGACATAGAATTAGAAGGTCACAAGTTTCCTGTTAGACCATTCGTGATAACCTTAGGCGGGTTCGATGTAGTCCTAGGGATGGATTGGTTGGGGGACGATGAGTCGAAATTTGTGTGTTGCAAGAAGATGATTCGATTGATAGCGCCTGATGGGAGTTCGGTGCTGGTCCATGGTCATTAGGTTGTTAGGACCATGTACGTACGGAGTACTAACTGATAATGCGTGTATACCTAATCAAATAGTGCGGAATCCTATTTGATTGGCAATCCAATCAGTGAGAACAAAGTTTTGATCAATCAAAAGATTAACAAAACGTTATGAATGATTAGAACACGATCAACTGCGAACTATGAAGTTGGAACAGGTTTTCTAGAGTCTCTGTATAGCTAGTATGTGAGTCGAAATTCTTGAGGTGTTATGTTTTTCCACGAATTAGGTGGTATTTATAAGTTAGGGTTTGTCAATCGTACGACTGACCATTAGCATGGTTTAGTCGTGCGACTGAATCATAAGATTGGTCCATACGCACGACTGAAGGTTCAGTCATACAATTGAGCCAATCTTATGTCTCAATCGTTCGACTGATCCAGTCTCCTGGTTCAGTCGTGCGATTGGTCCATTAGCATGAAGTGTTCATGCGTATGGTCCATTAGCATGGTCCATTCGCATGAAGACTTCATACGATTAAGTTTAAACACATTTCTCAACCATTCTTGACTAAGAACTATGTAAACAACCACAAACCTATATAGTTAGTTCAATATGCGTTATTACACAATAAGCAATGAAATATTAAACATTAATAGCATCAATCACATATTGCAATTCATACAACTCATTCATTACACATATGTAAGACATGAAAGACATTTTACATTAAGCTCCTAAACTAGGTACATATGTATCAACAAACTCTCCCTTGGACCTAGTTGAATGAATTGCAATATGTGATTGATGCTTATAATGTTTAATGTTTCATTGTTTATTGTGTAATAACGCATATTGAACTGACTATATAGGTTTGTGGTTGTTTGCATAGTTCTTAGTCAATAATGATTGAGAAACATGTTCAAACTTAAGTGTATGAAGTCATCATGCGAATGGACTATGCTAATGGACCATACGCATGAACACTTCATGCTAATGGACCAGTCACATGACTGAACCAGGAGACTGGATCAGTCGCACGATTGAGACATAAGATTGGCTCAGTCGCACGACCGAACCTTCAGTCATGCGTATGGACCAATCGTATGATTCAATCGCACGACAGAACCATGCTAATGGTTCAGTCGCACGACAGAACCATGCTAATGGTTCAGTCGTACGATTGACAAACTCTAACCTATAAATACCACCTAATTCATGAACAAACGTAACACTTCAAGAATTTCGACTCACATACGTACCCTAGCCGTCCAGAGACTCCATAGAACCTATTCCAACTTCATAGTTCGTAGTTGATCGTGTTCTAATCGTTCATAATGTTTCATTAATCTTTAGATTGATCGAAACTGCGTTCTCACTTATTGGATCGCCAATCAATAGGATTACGCACTGTTTGATTAGGTATACACGCATTATCAGTTAGTACTCCATCCGTACACGGTCCCCTAACAAGTGGTATCAGAGCTTTGTCTCTTGATTTTGCGTGTGATTCGATTAGTTTTGGTGCAAAAATCTTGTTTTTCATTCAAAAGAGTCACCTCTTTTCAGTAAAACAGTTTTTTCGACGTCTCCAGGTCTAAAAGTTTAAGTTTTTTGGCATACGGCAGATTAGGGTTCTTGAAAACTCGTGTTTTTGTGTCAAAGTATCAAAAACTTTCAATTTTTCAAAAACAGCAGCCTTCGTCGCACGATTGGCTCAATCGCACGACTGAACTCAATCGCACCTCTCATTCGCACGATTGAACTCAGTCGCCCATCCATTCGTACGACTGAACCACCCCATTCGCATTATCCATCCGCATTGTCCAATCGCATGGTTGTTCATCCGCATTTGTCCAATCGCACGGTTGTTCATCCGCATTTGTCAATCACACGATTGACCCATCCGCATTTGTTCAATCACACGATTGGCCTATTCGCACCTCTCCATTCGCACAAGTGAATAAGTCTTAGGTTAAAGTTCAAAGTTTATAGAAATAGAAGATCAGTACTCTGCGTTTATTGCCGAAAAGGACTCTCGGATCCATAACCTTTTGCTTCTGGAAAATGAGATTGGGAATCATAATAAACCACCTAAATTCATAATGTTAGATGATTACCCATAATGGAAGCAAAGTTCGAGATATATCTAATGGTGTTCATCCCAATCTGTTGGAATCAATCGAGACAGGTTATAGTATGCCGGTTGGTGCTGATGGTGTTAAACTTACCTTGGGCGGCATGACTGATAGCCAGAAGGTAAAGTACAATGCTAAGAAGAAAGTGTATGCTCTGTTGACTCAGTCGAAACCTAAGGATATATTCCACCAGTTTTCTGGAAACAAACAGGCAAAGAAGTTATCGAAAGCTTTGGAGAAACGATACGACGGGAATGCATCGTTGAAAGCTCTAAAGGCAAAGGCTTTGAAGAAGGAGTTTGATAACTTCTCTTTGATGGTTAAAGAAAGCTTGGATGATGTCATATACAGGTTCTACCATTTAATGAATGAGCTGCACACTCATGGGGTCACAACGTCAATGGAAAATAAGGTCTCAAGCTTTGCCGATGGTTTGCCAGAGAAGTGGGACTCATTTGTGTCTAATTTGAGACAGAACAATTTACTGGCAAATTTAGACATAAACGACTTCATCCTGAAATTGAGGGAGGAGGAACTGAGGATGAAGCACAGGTCACAGAAAGGATCCTATGACCAGAATACTTCACTTTATAAATCCTCTTCCTCTTCAACCAGTTCAAGAACACCTCTTCAAACAACATTTGTGTCTAGTTCAATCGCTCCTTCTCAACCTATAGCTTCAAGACTTGAAATGTCAGGGTCATCCAGTACCTAATATATCATACCTGAAGCAAATGCTACCAAGTTGAAGACTGAGAATCTCAAGAATATTACTGTGGAGGTTGCAAAGGAGCATATGGACCTTCTAGTAGTGGTTGTTCATTGTTATGATGGTCTAGTCGCAGGGAAAATTGGAAACTGCCATCTCACAGATGAAGATTATGAGCAGGTGGACAAGAATGAACTAGAAAGAATGGACATTATATGGGCTTTGGCAAGTGCTGTCAGGAGAGCGAAAAAGTTTGTGAAGAAGACAGGACAGAACTTGATAGCCACAAAAGATACTACCTTTGGTTTCAACAAAACCAAGGTTACCTGCTTTAACTGTGGAGAAAAGGGGCACTTCAAACGTGAATATGTAAAGCCCAAGAAGACAGGCAATGGGAATCCATTCTCGTCTTTTAACCGTCAAGACAAACCCACAAGTGGAGTTGACTCGTCATGCAAAGATACAAAGGCTTTGACTGCACAAGATGATGAAGGTCAAGATTGAGCCTTTCGTTTTGTATCTCCGGGTGAATCGAACATTGCAAATGTGGAGGGTTTGGATGATGACACTGCAAGTGAAAGTGAAATTGTAGTTGAACTAGTGATGTCAGATACTGAAGCTACTGAAAATGTGGTCAATAACTTGATTGAAGAAGATCTCAGAATGACAAGTTTAGAATCTCCAGCATCTGAAGAGTCAAACTCTGCACTGATAGCTGATTCAACCAAATCTTCACACGTAAGTACCAAAGACCAACTCTTTGAAAATCATGTTTGTAATTAATGTAACAAATTTAGAGAAAGCATAGATTTAAAATTTGCTAGGTTATTAGACCATAATGATAGGTTAGTAAATGACTTACAACTGTGCACAAAAGCTAATCGGATTTTAAAACAAAATGAGCACAGTTATAAAGAGAAAATAGAACTTTTAAATAAAAAACTAAGGGAAACTGAAGTTGTTGCTTCTAATCAAGCAAATGAAATAAAGTTCTACTTAAACTCCCTAGAAGAAACTAAGAAAGAAAAGACAGTTTTAGAAGACGAAGTCAATTCATTAAAAAAAACTGCACAATTGGACTAGTTCTTCTCACATAGTTTAACACTTAGTGAAAGAAAGAAATAACGGAGAGGGGTTGGGTTATAAAGTGGTTCCACCACCACATGAGATTAAGGTTCATGTGGTGTCCACTCCTCTAGTTAGTGATCCAGAATCCACATGTAAACCGGTGGAATCTGTCACTAAACAGAAGGAGGCTACTTTGAAATCTAAAGGTAAGATGCCTATTGTGAATTTGGAAGAACAGCTTGAAAAGGTTAATGTAAAGTTAGGGTCAAACATGTCTATTTCTAAACCCAAAACGACCAAACCACGTAACAAACCACGTGCTCCACGTCCCAGTCCAACTAAACAAAAGGCTGAAGATGTTAAAAACATTCAACCAATTAATTTTGTTAAAGAAATTGAAACATCTAAACAAGAAGTATCCAAGCCCTACCAGAGTAAAGTCACATCGATATCACACACATCCCCACAGAGACAATTTTCCCAACATGTAGAAGGTAGATCCGGCTACAATTGTGGAAAGAGAGGACATATCGCTTCTAATTGTCCTCATTATCAGACACCAAGAAAGAAAATTATACTTCATGATACTAAACAAATTCCTTCTAAAAGGAGTTCTATTACTCCACCAAAAAGAAGTATTGAACCTAAAATTCAAACCGTAAGCCAGTCGTCTGTTTATCACAAACAGACCTTTAACAAAACTGGCTTATGGAAAGAAAAGTCACGTCAAATGTCTGATATTGAGAGAAAGAAAAAGACTAATATGCCCTCACCCTCTAAGGGACAGTGGGTTGAATTCATGATGTGTGATTCCTCTCGGTCACCCAAGCCAGTTAAGGCTCGGGTCCCAAACCTAAACTAATAATTTCCTCTGAATGTGCAGGGTGTCTATTACAGTGCTATCACAAACACCTGGATTGTTGATAGTGGGGCGTCTAGGCACATGACTAGGAACCTGTCTCTCCTTTCAAATGTCAAAAAAATTAAAGGGGGACATGTCTCATTTGCTGGAAATAAAGGAGGTGACATCACCGCTCAAGGCGAAGTGGGAAATCAAAAAGTCAAGTTTGACAAGGTCAACTACGTTCAACAATTACAAAATAACTTGCTTTTTGTATCCTAGATCTGTGACAAAGGATTCAAGGTAGTTTTTGACAACAAGAAGTGCTATGTTATGAAAAAGGATTATGCAATCCCGGAGGATCAAGTCTTAATGTCATCTTCAAGATATAACGACTTTTATGTCTTGGACATATCAAAGGCCTCCACAACAGATCATCAAGTACAATGCTTCTTGTCAAAGGCAACAGAGAAAGACTTAATCTCCTGGTATAGGATAATGGGACACATCAATCCACAGAAGATGAATCACTTGATCCAGAATGATCTAGTGCGTGGAGTAAATGTTAAGAACTTCCAACTACCGGATTTCAGTGTCACGTGTAAGAAAGGGAAACAGACAAAGAAGTCTCACAAGGCAAAGAAATTTCATTCAATTGACCTGCCTCTTGAGCTTCTTCACATGGATCTGTTTGGCCCAGTCAGTATAAAGAGCATTGCTGGCGATTTGTACTACTATGTAGTTACGGATGATTACTCATGATTTTCTTGGGTGATGTTTCTGAAATCCAAATCAGAGACATTTGAATCATTCAAAGAACTGGTAACTACTTTGGAGTCACTCTACAAGCTGAAGGTAAGGCAAATCCATTCGGACAATGGTACTAAGTTCATGAACCAGTGGATGGAGGCATTCTGTAAAGAGAAAGGAATTATACATCAGTTCACATATGCATACACTCCAAAAATGAATGGAGTTGCTGAACAGAAGAACATGAGCCTGATAGAGACAGCCCGAACGATGCTAGCTCCTCGAAACTGCCCATCCAATTTTGGAATGAGGCAGTTGCCAACGCATGTTACACCCTAAATCGAGTGTTGGTGGTAGAATGTCATGGTAAAGCGTGTTACGAGTTGCTGAAGAAAACTCAGTCAAGGAAATTCGGTGAAAAGGCTGAAGAAGGAATTTTCTAGGATACAACATACCGAATAAGAGAGTTTACAACAAATCAACGGGTCTAGTAGAAGTGTGGTGCAACATCGACGTTCAGAGATACACCACCCCCCATCTAGAAAAGGACCCGCATTCTTCTTCGATTATGATGGATTCTTTAAGTCCTTCAACATCCTTCTCTCCCCTTCTGATGATGAGTTATCGACCAAGATGATGTATGACGTCTTAAACACACCGTCACTAGATTCGACAACTTCAGGTTCACAAGGTAAGTCTTCTAGTCATTCAGGGGGAGCACTAGAAGTAAGTGACTCTTCCTCTGACGATGAAGACGTGGAGAACGCTCATATGGAACAAGAGGAACAGGTTCCTGCTACTTAAAGTACACAAGCATCAGATATTGATGCCTCTGACACTTCGGAGCCTCGCACTCCAACGACTATAGATCCTGAACCAGGAATTCACAATCTGGATCAGGAAGTAGTCGTTACCACAACTCCCGGATCTCGACTTAATGTATATCATCCTCTGGACAACGTCATAGGGGATGTACAATTGGGTGTACAAACAAGAAATTAGCTGTACTCAGTTGATTATGCCTCAGTGATGGAAAAAGGTTATCTTCACGACAGTGCTTATCGATGCTTTGTGTCTCAATTTGAATCAAAATATGTTAGTGAAGCCTTAAATGATGAGGCATGGGTGAGTGCCATGCAAGAACTTCTTCAATTCAAGAAGTTAGGCGTATGGACACCGGTGGATATACCAAAAGGTGCTATGGTCATTGGCACTAAATGGGTCTTGAAATGCAAGAAAGATTACCAAGGGGTCATAATTAGAAACAAGGCTCCACTTGTTATTCAAGGATTTTGACAAGCCAAAGGAATTGATTACAATGAACTTTTTGCACCTATGGCGAGAATGGAAACAATCCGTATCTTCCTAGCCAATACATCTTATATGAAGATTAATGTTTATCAACTAGATGTGAAGAGTGCATTCCTTCATGGTGAAATCTGGGAGATAGTTTATGTAAGTCAACCCGAAGGATTTGAGAATCCGTATCATCAGGATAGAGTTTACAAGCTAGATAAGGCTCTCTACGGGCTCCAACAAGCCCCAAGAGCATGGTATGAGAAGCTCTCGACTCATCTTGTGAAACATGGCTTTCGCAAAGGAGTGATTGTCTGCACGCTGTTCATCAAAGAAAAGGATGGTAACTTACTACTCGTACAGATTTATGTTGATGACATAATCTTCGGTTCCAAAAACGAAGAATCGTGTAAGGAATTGGAAGCAATAATGAAAGCTGAATTTGAGATGAGTGCCATGGGAGAGATGAAGTTCTTTCTCGGGTTACAGGTGGATCAGACACCAAAGGGAATATTTCTACATCAGACCAAG
>BJCM01078038.1:0-13519 GCA_018326385.1 Flaveria bidentis
GTTGAAGCGTCTCTCGAATTAAGTTGGTTAACCGAGGGTTGTCGAAGTGATTGAAAGACAAAGCTTCTTGAATCACGAACTTTGCCATTCGATCTCGAACCTCATTAACGTTGTAATTAAAGATTCCACCGTCTCCACTCAATTGTGTTTGTTGCGAATCCGGATTATTTTTCAACGACTTACAAAACTTCTTGCTAATGTGTTTTTATAAAGTCGTGTTAGAATCTTTAGCAAGTAAAGCTCCACAAAACTTGCAACGAGTCTTTACAGATCCGTCACTCAACTCAACCATATCCCAATTGCACCAAACATCCATGTTACGATTGTGTGGAAGAACATGAACGACGGTTGGAGAGTTCGATGAACCTTGACCAACGGAAGATTGAGAGTGAACCATATTGAGATTTGAGAGTAAACGAGAGTATTGTGCATTTTTTGCGTATGTTTTTTTGTGTTTGAAGCTTGGTTACCTTATCATATCAACCCACACCTATTTATACTTATTTTAGAGGCAAAGACAACAAAAAAATGGTCAAATTTGGTCCCCAACGGCTATATAGCCGTTAAAAACGGCTACTTTAAAAAAACGGTCGAAACCGGGTCCAACCCGGGTTCAACCGGTTCCGGGTCGGGTCCGGTTCTTATAAATTCCAAAAAACCCCAAACCGGGTACAACCCCCCAGTTTTTTCCGGGTACGAACCAGGTACACCCGGTATCGGGTTGTACCCGGACCCGGGTCCGGTTCGGGTATGCCGGGTCGGGTATGGACCCGGTTCTTTTGTTCACCCATAGGCTAGACAACCATCCAGGGCCCACTCGTTCAGGGGGTCCAAACAATTTAAAATTTTGTTTTATTTTTTATCTTTTTAATATTATATATGTTTTTTTAAATAGTAATAACCCGTTTAACCCAATTAAAAAGTTTAACCTAGTTATCTTTTAACCCAAATACAATTCTTAAGGCCCATTTTTATTAAATAAACTTGTTATTTATAACTTATTTTCATCAACCTAACTAAAAAACTCTTTTAAAAAAAACAAATCTCAATTCTTGGCCAACTAGGGATAAAAGGAAAAAAAAATTCAATTTAGACACACGCTAGCAACGAGGTCAAATAGAAAGATTTATCAACTAGCTATTACATTATGTCATTCTATTAATATCACGATCTTGTTACGTTTATTGCTAAAACATTTAGTTTCGTTTAAAAATCTAGTTTATATAATTTAATTCTTTAGAGCCTAAGGGCCTTTTTTTCTCATCCGTCCAGGACATTAAAATCCTCAGGACCGGCCCTGAATGTTACATATCATAGGCTTAACTTGAAATAAATGTTTCTACGGTATCTAGAATTATCTGTGTCACAACTATTAATTTTAACTTTAGGTTTACTTTTTAAGAAAACATAAAAATGTTTTTAAATGTAGTTATGTGTTTAAAACTTATATATTCATTTAGTATTACTAATGTCCAAATCATTTATGTGTTTATACCTTTAAGTAAATTAATCCAAATCAAGAAGAAAAAAATAGTTGAGCCTCGATTGATGAGGTTGAAAGTTTAGTAGCTTGTTTCCCTTATTATGATGAGCTCTTTATGAACTATATTTGGTTTCAACTTACGAATTCGTTACTTATATTTGTAAATTAGCCGGTTTTCGATTCCAAAGGTTTAGTTCCACAAACATGTAAACTCTTCTTAATCTTCCTTTACGTGTTCAAAATATAAAATTTTGAAAGGTTGAAACAATTTTATGAAAATAATAAACAAACCAAATAACATTATAAAAAAACGTTTACAAACGATGAACGTTACATGAGGGTTTATAGTGATTAGTAAATTGTGAATGGTGTCTACTGGGGTGAATGGTGGTAGGGGGAAGGATCATTTCTTTTCCGACCCTAATCAACCCGTAATACCATCCAATCATAAGTTGACATATCACTCATTTAGCAATGTTGGTGGGGTTTCCTTGGTAAGTTAACATCATATATTTGTTCTCCGAAATAAAGCTTAGTTGTTTCCTTGGTGCAGTGGCAAAACTGCGCCCCCTTAAGGTTAAAAAAAACACCGCAGGTCGCGTGTTCAAGACCTACGTTGCTCATGTTTATTTTTTTGCCTTTCTTTCAATATTTTTTACATTATTTCCATTTAAATTACCTTTTCCCTTTTACTTTATAATATTTATTTTATTTAAATTACGTTTTGTATTTATTAGGTCGCACAAGCGTAACACATCACATACGCATCGCAACGTGTCGTTAAATCGTACTACTCCGCCGCAACACACGAGCCTTACATTTAAATTAGATTTTAACGATTAAACTTTTTAATGTACTTTTGGAGTTGGTCTACGTGTAGATGAAAATTTTATTTGGAAACAAGTCGGGTCAAATAAAATAAGTATCATTGACGTTATAATTCAAAAATAAGTTAGGTCGATTGTAATATATACTTTACCACGTCACATATAGGTCCGTCGCAATGCGCGACGGGTAAAAGTCTAGTTTGAATCATTTACTATTTTTAACTATCCATAAGAGTTATTTTATTTTTTAAAACCTATTTGAACTCTTTAACATTTTTTAAAATAAAAATAAATTACATAACTAACATTTAGAAAGGTTAAAATAAAAAAATTATTTTTCAATAAAACATTATCAAAATAGCAAAATAAGCATAAAATATAATTCATCTACTAGTCATTTGAAGTTGGAATCCTCAAGTTTGTTAGACTTGCAATTTGTTTTATAACATAATATTAAATACTAAAACGAGTGTCAAAACTACTTACGAGAAAAAAAATTTAACTTTAAAACAACTCCTTTTATATCAAAATTTATACGGTCATAATATATTTTAGAAAAGAAAATAAAAAATAGCCTTAAATTAAGTATTAGATTAATAAATAAAAATCAGTAAGGACATATGCCTTGTTGTGACGGTGACATTTTTAAATATTGAATGTGAATTCACGGCTTTGCATCTCTTTCGTCCGCTTTACATGAGGGTTCGTGAACCCAATATGGATCCTTCCACACTATTATTTTTAATTGCAACGGTGTATCCACCTTACATGCCAGAATCCGCAACCCCAACCCGTAATTGTCATGTCCACCCTAAATTAAGGATGGTGATAAAAAGCCAATATCCCTTTATACTATCTTAATTTCCATTTTATTCTTAAAAAAAGTGTTAAACAATGAAACTATATACGTCATGTGCACACACCCATTTTCATTTAAGACACTATTTCGAAAAGAACACTAACTACCTTTGTCGTCTTAATATTTAGAGAAAAACACATATCTTAGCATTAAAGTGTTAGAAACCCTTCTAATAAAATAATTTACGCTTCAAAAATCTTCCAACTTTGACACCTTTATTTGATTTCACTTCCCCCCACCCCCACCCAATTCCCCCTTGAGAATAACACTTAATAAGTTCACCTTTGTGAATGATGGCCACCAGGGTGAATGGTACTTGTAAAGAATGGTACAAAAGAACCCTTTACCCCTCTATACTATCTTTCCTATCATTCTTAGAGAAACGATGTTAAACGCTGCAATTAAATGTGTCATGCGCCCATACATTTTCACCGAAAGACATTATATCTAGGGAAGATCAAACACTTATTATTTTAGCCATCTTAGAATTTAAAGAAGAACACTTATTTTAGAATTAAAGGTGTTAGGAACCCTTCTAATAGAATGATTTGCGATCTAAAACGACAAGTTCTTCCAACTTTGCTACTTTTATTTGATTTGACTTGCACCCGCCGACTCCCCTTTGATTTAGTTGTCGAGACTCGATCAAAAGCAAGTTAAATAACTGGTCTTAGCTAACTTTATTGTGTAAGGGTAAGTAAGTTCGTCTATTCAGGGAATATGTGAGAAGTGTTTAATTAACGTGCCTCGATTAACTAAAGACACAAACTTTATAATTAAAAATTGAAACTTTGAATGGACCAATGAACACAATTACATAAAAGAACGAACTTTTAAACGAATTTGATTAAATATTGAAAAACAATCATTTCCGGATCCTCAATTATGCAAGATCAACAATTTATGTATTCAACTAGGGTTTGCCAAAACCTAATTCTAAAAACTTCAACTTTTCAATTAACGTAATAACAAAGGATCAAACTTTTAAGACTCGCTCATTCACAATGTTATTAGTTCGCTCATATCCCAGGTTACCTCTTGATTTTAGTGAGTTCATGATGCAAGAAAACCGAAAACTAATAATTTCAACAAGTAACTATGTTTATCAACGAATCTTTTAACGTAATCAAAAGTTAAACTTACATTCAAAAGCACTTGTCTAACAAAACCCTTATTGAAAACATAAAAAGTCTTACTTTAACATAATCGATTCTCCTGGAAGCAATCGCAAACGAACTAGCCACTCATGGTCTTCTATGAAACTCTCGTTTTGTTTTGATGATGATCACAATTAAAGATGATTATTGTATGGATTTGGAAGCTTGCAACCACCAAGAAGCACATCCAAATCACTTGAAATCGTCTGGAAAAAAGTTCCCTTTCGAATTGGAGTTGTTTTTCTTTAAATATCTTGAAATTCCATAAAAGTAGGAGTTTGTTGGGTGACCGGCGTATTATACGCCCACATGGGCGTATCATACGCCCACCCCTAATCTCAGACGCCCAACTTTCTGTAATTTGTCAAATACGCCCACAATACGCTGACCGGCGTATGATACGTCTATTCCCGGCGTATCATACGCCCACTTAGGGTTTTCTGGGCCTTTTTTGTAACTTTCTTTGTTTACAACTTTACCCCTTGTACTTCCTTCTATTGCTTCTTTTCATCTAGAATATGCATCTTTTAGCTCCAATTCTCTATAAACCAAAACACACACAACTTAACCTATTCCATGATAATCAAAATATTATTTCACGTAATTAGGCTAATTAAACATTGAATTATTGACGCGTGATCACCCTTGCGAACAACACAGACTAGGTTCGCCTTAATTTGTACGTGTGAAGGGGTTTTGTCATCTTTAATTGATGCATTTTTTCATTTGTCACATGTAGTTTCATATTATAAAAAGTTTTGAAACAATTTTATGAAATATAATAAACAAACCACATTCTAGAACATGAGGTTTGGTAGCGAACGATTAATGACGTCCACCAAGCTGATAAACGATGGTATACAATAACCATCTATTTCTCCATACTATCTTTCTTATTGTTCTTGATGAAGAAATGTTGAATGTCGAAATTATGTTTGTGTCATGCACTCATGCATATTTACTTGAAAACATTACGTCTGGAGAACACTTACTATCGATCTTAATCATGTTAATATCTAAAGTAGAACACTCGTCATAGTATTAAAGGTGTTAGGAACCATTCTAATAAAATAATTTGCATTATAAACCGGTATGATATTTTAGTTTTGACACATTTATTTGATCTGACTTGCACCCATCAATTTCCGTTGTATAGCACACACTAGGTTCACTTTGTGCCCGTGAAAGAAATTTGTAATCTTTATATCATGCAACGTTTATTTTGTCACATGACTTTCAAATTTTAAAATAACAAACAAAATGAATAATATCATAAACGAATGCATACAAACCATGGGCTTTAGATGAGGTTTGGTAGTGAAATGTGAATGGAGTCCACCAAGGTATGATATGATTGTTGAGACTCGATAAAAAATAAGTTATATAACCAGTTTAGCTACTTTTATTGTATTAGGGTAAGTAAAATCGTTTATACAAGGACTTAGTGTAAATTGTTTAACAAACAAGACTTTATTAACTTAAAGACACAAACTATAAAATTAAAGATTGGAACTTTGGATAATTCAAAAACACAAGTGCAAAAAGCAACAAACTTTGAGCTGGGTTTCCAGTTACACAAGAGCAACAATTGGTACCTTAAACTTAGGTTTGCTAAAACACAATTCTCAACATTTCAATTTTTTATTAATGTAATAAGAAATGATCAATTTTTTTAGAATCATTCATTCACAATGTTATTAATTCGTCTATATCAAGTTACCTATCAATCTTAATGAGTTCATGATGCAAGAAAACTGAAAAACTAATAATTCAACAAGCAACTTTACTTATAAACAAACCTTTTAACTTAATCAAAACTGGTAATTACATTCAAAGCTCAACTGTCAAAGCACAAACCATAATCCTAATATACCAACTATGTCTCTTATCGATAATCTTCAGCCCAAAAGAAATCACAGCGAACCTAGCCACTCATTGTCTTCATTAGGTCTTCAATCTTGAATTGGATGGTGATGATGATGAATTGGAATGACTTAGGAGGCTTGAGAACACCAAAAATCTCCTAGAATTCGTCAAATTTCATGCAAAAGAAAGTGTAGAGCGAAATCCTTTTGAACAAGTATAAATATTCTTCAAAATCCAGAGTTTGTTACACCCCCGGCGTATGGTACGTTGATACCTCGCGTATCATACGCCGACATCAGCTCTGCTATGGACAATCTTTTGTAATTTTATTCAAATACACCAAACAATATGCCCACCATACGCTCACCGGCGTATCATACGCCGACCCCTGTTTCTCCTTTCATTCTTCTTCATATATTGATATTTACGCATCCAGCCCTTGTATTTTTCGTGTTGCGCTTCATTTACCAAAATTTAAGTTTCTTTAAGCTTCAAACACCTACAAAACCAAATCTAAACAAAATGAAATTGCTCCAAAATACTCATGATGTAAAATCACGTATTTAAATCGTATAAACACTAAATATATTGATATGCGATTAGGGTGAATAGTGGTAAAGGAGGTTACATAATACCCCCTATTCCTCTATACTATATTTCATTTTATTTTATAAAAAAAGATGTTAAACCTTAAAATTCTATACTTGTTACACGATAACACATTTGCACTTAAAAGATATTATATCTAGAGAAGAGTACTAACTATCTTAATCGTCTTAACATTTATGGAAGGATATTTATCGTAGTATAAAGGTGTTAGGAATCCTTTTAATATAATAATATGCACTTCAAAACGGTAAGATTCTAAAATATTGATAATTTTATTTGACTTGATTTGCACCCACAAATTCCCCCTTGAGATTAACCACACTAGGTTCACCTTTGTGGTTGTGATCGGAATTCACCACCTGTAATTGATGCAACTTTTTTATTTGTCACGTGTAGTTTCAAATTTTAAAGCTTTCAAACAATACTATGAAGAGTGGCAAGCTCAGGAATTTTGTTTTTTTTCTTCCGTCGTGTATTGTTAAATATTTTTTTTAATTTGTTTCGGTTCAGGTCACTTAATTAAAGAAAACAAATTAAATTTCAAATAAATAAAAATATGCCAATCGTTTGAAAAAATAGCTAAATTAAGGAGGGGGTGTAATCGTGAACATAGGGGCAGTGGCGGAGCTTGAGTCATAGGGTGCAGAGGTGAAATTAAACTATTTTAAAGGGGGCGAACTCTCTCTCTCTCTATATATATAAAATTTACACTACCGTGCCGAAAATTATACTACCATTTTGAAATTTAACACTACTAACAAAAAAAATAAGGGAGGTGCAGGGGCCCCTCCCGGCCCTCACTAACCTTCGCCCTTGCATATGGGTGACCACTGTATGTGGCTCCAACGACAAAATTCGTACAAAATAAAACAAGTAGTTGAAGGCTTAGGACGAAAAAAATGATCGAAATGTTTAGAATTGGATTTTAATAGGACTAGTTGTCCCTTCAATTACCGCTAACTTTAAAATTGTAATTTTATTGTTATTAGTTTATGTTAATTGTTTATTGGTTGGGATAATGGATTAAGGAGTTTAGTTTTATAAAATAGTTATTAGACATTTGGATAGTTGGATCTATAAGTATTATAGAGTAGTGAGCTTAACTACTTATGTAGTTAATGAGTTAATTGGTTTTTTTAATATGTGTTATTTAGATTATGGTATTTGTACAAATTCTTTTAAGGATCGGTGTAAATAAGTTCTTGTTTGGTCTTTGTCAAAAGTTCTTTAGACCAGTGTTATATATTAATGGGGGTAGGTGTTAAAATTTGTAGGAGTTGTTCTCGATTATATCACATATATACCAACAACATAAATTTTTCATTGGGTGCAGGTGGCTTTCATGATGTTGCCTTAGGTCCGCCTATGACATATATACCGAATAATATCATTTTAAGGTGTATAAACTATGGGCGTTAGATGAGGTTTAGAGTGAAATGAGAATGGTCTCCACCACGGTAAATGGTGATAAAGGATAATACACAATAGTAAGGGTTCAAATAAAAAGTGTATTTTATTAAAAATCATAAGAATGAATTTTAGTCATACATCTTTTTAATTAGCGGTTGAAATCAAATTACAGAAAAAAAGTTGTTGGAAGGGTATTATAGACATAAGCACTTTTATTGATTTTTTTTCAAACTTTCATATTTTTTTAAACGTTCATAACTTATATATACGATACTTTTTTTACAAAATTAAACCATAAAATGAGCCTTATTTATTTTTATAATAAGTGCATTATCACTATATACAAAAATAAGAAAAATTATGTTTTGTAGCTCATTTTGATTTTTGGTCGTCATTGTGCCTCAAATGTTCGTTATTGTGTTTTCCTGAACACCATTATGTTTTTGTAAAATAATTTGTTCTGGAAAACACAATGATAAAATAACCTCGTTGAATACTTTTAGTATGTAAAATACAATAGTAAAACAACTAGTTTATCTAATACATTGTAAGCAATAACAAATAACACAAAATATTATAAAGTGTAAAACAAAATGATAAGTGTGTCATTGTGTGTTTTCCGCTAGTCATTGCTAAACATTTTTTTAGAGTTAATTACATAAATGATCCATGTGGTTTATATAAAATAATAAGTTTGGGTACTAAGCAAAAAAAATAATAGGTTTGGGTACATACTTTTAATTTTATAACATATTTGAGTATTAACACTAACGGACGTTAACTTTTCTGTTAAATCTAAGGGTATTTTTGTCTTTTTACTTTACAATGACTATTAGTATTAATAGAGGGACTAGTTGTGTCATTTAAGATAAATAAAAGATTGTTTGTGTAATTTAATATATATTCATACATACATATACAGTTATACACACATATATATAAAAGTACACCCTCAGGCACCAATGCCCACCAGCACCGGCCACCACCCCGTACATCTTCCTCACCATCGCCATCATCTTCAGCTCTTGAAATGAAAAAACCGCACCACAAACGCCATCTTCATCTTCTTTCACCACCATCGACCACCAAACGTGCAACCAAGCACCACACTCCAGGCCCTTAAACCATTTCCATTACCTAATTTATATAACCCACTTCAATTGCATCATCATTACCATCATCGTCATCATCGCATCATCATCACCACCATCATCATCGCCGCCATCGCAACATCTATCGTTGATTCATCACCATCGAACAACCACTGATGCTCGTTCTAACCCTAGATTCATAGATCTATCTATAAGCCCTAAAATCAAGCATCCCCAAATTAGGTTTTAGGGTTTTGAGCAAGATTTAGGTTTTAAGAATTTTGAGAAGATGATTGTGATAACGGTTTGGGTTTTAGGTTGGGGGAGCAGTCGATGGTGGGTGGAGATGATGGAGTTTGAGAGGGGGAAAAGGATGGCGTACGAATGGTTGTGATGGTCGTCGAACGTGTGGGAGACCAACGTGGTCGGCGGTGGACAACAGTGATGGATATTGCAGCGGTGATGATCACAAACGATGGAGGCGTTAGGTTAGTCGAAGTGGTGGGGCGGCGGGGATGATCACAAACGATGGGGCCGGCAGGGATGGTTGCCAGCGGTGGAGGTTGCGAGGTTGGTCGCAGGCGTTGGGGGCGGCGGAGATGGTTGCAGGCGGCGGGGATGGTAGCTGGCGGTGGGGGCTGCGGGGATAGTGGTCTATGGTGAAATTAGTTTTAGAACATAAGGTGTGTGCGTGTGTGTGTCTCTATACATTCATATATCTATATGAATATATAAAGTTACACAAATAGTCCCTGAACTAAAAGAGAAAAATAAAATTACAAAATTGGTCCCTAAATGGGTATTTTAGTCATTTCATTTAAACTTAATAGAAAAACTAACGGTTGTTAGCCTTAATACCTAAACTTGTTACAAAATTTAAAACACAATACCCCAAACTATTACAAAAAATCCTTAGTACCCAAACTTGTTACTTTAGATAAACCATAGGGACCATTTATGTAATTAACTCTTTTTTATGATAAATTTGTGAAAAACTTTTCGGTGAAATAACAACATAATTATCTAATATATAAAAAAATGACAGAAGTAACACGAAGTGATATAAACATAAAACCCAATAATAAATACATATAACAAACGATAAAAAATATTTGACATAATAACTTAATATACTAGACGCAATAACCTGACATATTAAACATAATAACTTGATGTATTTAAATTAAATACCAGTTTTACTATAACTATGTACATACATAGAGTGATAAAACCCTCTATTCCTCTATACTATAATTTAGGCATGTATCCTTTGTTGGGTTCACTATCATTTACTATACCACAAATACAAAGATAGTTAGTTATTACAATTGAAGTGCTTAATTATGGTACAAGTATTCAAAGAGTGATGTTATGTGTTATTTTACCGTCTCTTTTAATCTTTCACACACCATTTCTATTCTTCATTTTATCTTCTTCATGGCCTCTTCCTTTTGATCTTTTGTTATTAATTATTCTTTCATAATCTTATGTTCTCTAGTCGTTAGAAATAAGGATTCAAGAGGTGCGTTGCCCATTTTGATTTGGTTGCCGTAGGCGACGAAAATGATTATCCGGTGGTATCTAAAGAGACGACTTAGGGTCTCATATACTATAATTAGAAGATATTTGTTTTATGAATATTGATGAAAAAAATGACAAAAGAGTATGTTTGTGTAAAGCCCACATAATATTTTTATTTGGATACGAAAGCAACAAATGATGATGAAGATAGCATGTTGCAAAACCTAATTAGCAACCAGTATTCTACAATTACCTAGTTTCTTTGACAATCAGTATTGACATTTCTTTTACATATCTTAAGCATTATAATACCCATTACCTATTTATAAATATGATCCAAGATTAATTTCTACTTAAAAAATCCAATTTATCATGGTCTTTTCATGTTACTTTAAAATCAATATATTAATTATAAAAATATATTTAAAATGGGCTACACATTTGCTAAATTATCTTTTAGAAATAAAACAGAAAAGGGTGAATTGTACTTTTTAAAATAGACACAAAAATAATAGATTTTCAAACTATAAATTTATTCCCTGCGCAACATGAAAACGAATTATAAGTAGTTACTACACAAATTTCAATATTAAACACCTAAATGTGCATTTAAAAACTTGGTTTCAAAAACAATTAATATATATTAAATTAATTGTAGCCTTCACGCTTGCATTTTTTATTACATTTCAAAGAATATAAAACGATGGAGTTTGTGTCTGCTAAGCGTGTTCATGAATTTTTATAATATATGTATCAATTTGCTACTAAAAACGGGCTTCCAATAAAAGAAAACCAGCAACGGAAACAATCCGTGAGTTGGTTAACTTACGATATATGAGTTTTTCTAATATATGTATCAATTTGCTACTAACTGATTCAACTTACGATCTAAAAAAATCTTCATTTTCATTAGAAAATTTACCGACAAATCCTATGAAATTAGAAAAAATAAATAAATTAAATTGCCATCCGGGAATGCCAGATAAATCCATTTCCCACAAATTTGAGATAAAAAAAAGAAGAAAAAAAACTTTTAATCGTCATCAGATAACTTAAACTTTAGATGTACCATTATATAATCAATATCTTTTATAAATAAAAATCAATATTTAAAATAATCAAAAAATCATTTTTAGTAATAAAAACAATTAATGATGATATACTCAAATTAAACATATTATAGATTTTATAGTATAATACTTCAAGAAAATAATGAAATAAATAAAAGTTATTTGAAATGTAAAAAGTTTAATGAAACTAGACTTAAATGATAAAAATTAACAATGGAGAATTAGGGTCGATTAGTGATAATCAATTATGGTTGACAACAGACAGTTACAATTAGAGACAATTGCATATATTCTCCTTTAAACTTGTAAAATTATGTATTGAAAATTTAAGTTTTCAGATAAAAAAAATAGTTAAGTTTTCAGATAAAAAAGAGTATATATGTAATTCTCTCTTATGATTAATATTGGTTGGTTAGGATAAATATTGGTCAATGATAACCGATTAGAAACAAAGATATGTGTTGAGTAATGAAAATTGTATAAGATGTGATTCTCCTTAATTTGGGTATGAATAGTTTAGATTTTAGAAGAAAAGATACAATGAATGAAACATAAAATTCCCTATCCTTTTTTGATCTTATGATTTTAACCAAGTTGGCCTATTTAGATAGTGGCATCTATTATCTTTACTTAATCATGATATCTGTTTGTTTGTAGGGTATTTCTAGCTACTATAGTCGACAAAGTTATTTAACTAGAATATATACCGGATGCCCTTATCTTATATTGCATTTTTTTAGTCTAGAACAGAAACCTACTAGAATGTGTAGCATATATAAAATGAATATTATCTGTATTTTTTCTGCATTTGTTAAAGCAAGTCGAATAATAATTTCTACTACTTTATGATTGCTTCACCAAATGTAGATAGTTGTTCTCGAATGTAAGCTAGTAAAACGGGTAGGTGAGGTTGAGTTGGATAATAAGTCAAAACATGTTTGAGTTTATGACGAAGTTCACTAAACAATAATGGCATTCACCAATGGTCAAATCCGTCAATGATGGTGGTTAGCAATAAAAATCCCTTGGTGATGCTTCATCAAATTCACGATGCGGGTGTTTTGGTTTCAAGCAAACCACGATGCTTGGGATTACAAACAAATATGTTAAGATCGTAATAAAGAACTTCGTGTAGAGCTAGACTGAAACATAAGTCAATTGACTGATTTTAAACTCTAGGACCACAAACTAGAAAAAACTTGCTAAAATCATATTAGTATAGATGAAAGATAGATAATACTTTAAATTAGTTGTATTTAACTTTTGAAGCCACCGATTCCAACAATAACATGGTATGTAAAGAATGTATTAGTATTCAATGAAAAACATACATATAATGAGACTTTGACATGTGAAATTAACGGAATGTGTATGAAAACAAGAAGAGTTTGAAGATATTTATAATGACAATTTGCGATGCATTATGGTTGACTCTTTGTTTGCAAAACTAAAAACCCTAGTAACTAAATGGGAGTCGTTTCTAAATTAGATTAATTGTTATCAAAGAATGATATCATTTAGATTTCGAATTCGCTTAGCATCAAGTAATTTTTATGCTCAGCATTCCAGTCTTGATCTTACTTCTTGTGTTCACATGGACTATACTAAAATTTAAAGTTGATATAT
>BJCM01078056.1:0-14471 GCA_018326385.1 Flaveria bidentis
TTAACATATGCTTTGTAACGCTTGTAATAGAACCTGAGAAAGCAATATACTACAATCTTGAAAACCCATTTCCTTGTGTTGTGTTCTTTTGGTTCTGTCTCATTAATTACTTGTGTTCTTAGTCTCATCTTGTGTGGTTAATCCAGTTCACTGTTTGATTAAGTTTGAGTCACTCTCCTCTTTGTGTTGTTGTGTTGTAATTTGCAAGCCTTCAACGGTCCTGCAACATGTTTTGCTTCTTGAGTTGGGTAATCTCTTGACTCTGACCACCCATTCGCTGAGCCTGCTCCTCAATCTATTGTGCATGCTGAGATATATGCAGTGATTTTGCAGCAGTAAGCTCCACTAACTGTCGAAGTTGTGTAGTCTTCTTGTCATCGGCAGCTAACAGCTTCAGCACCGTGCGGTTTTGTGCTGAAAGCTGTTCCTCGACCCCACTGGGAGGTAGAGATGAACCGGAAGGGAAAGATGGGTGATATGATGGTCCTGCCTGGTGGCTAGTAGTGGTGGTGGTAGTAGTGGTGAATATGGGAGGTGGTATATGTGTGGGTGGTGATGGGTGAACTGTAGTGGTGGTGGATGTGATGTGGGTAAGTGGTGGAGTGGTTGTGGTAGTGGTGTGTGAGGTGGTAGTAATAGTGGCAAGTGGAATGGTAGCAGTGGTGGTGGTAGTGGTTGTGGTTGTAGCTGAGGTCAAGGTGAACTTCAGTCTCTTCCCCTTCTTGCCATAGGGGTGAGCCATTATCTTCTTCCTTGTGCCTTTAGGCACTGTGGCTCCCACTTGACTGAAGGGCGGGTCCACGGTATATCAGGGATCTGAATCAGCAGCAGCAGCATCCCCGGACTCCCCTTGGCATCCACCAACCGCCCTTAAACCTTTCTCTGTGGCAACCACCCTACTGCCCATACTCCTGGTCAGAGGCTCCTCATCAATCTCCTCCTCCTCATCTGGAGGGCAAAAATCCTAATGGAAACTGGCGGTGGTGGCTTCTCCATGAGTGGGTGGTGGAGGTATAACATGTGCAGTGCTGGCCCTAGAAGTAGCAGGCCCAGAGTCTCCACCGGCGTTACCGTCATCATCATCGCAGTCATCAGATGGGAGAGCAATTTGCTGCACATTTGAATCACTCTCCTTGTGGCTCCACTTATGCCTTGTCGGCACCACGTACTCCTCCCAGGCTAGGTGCCCGAATAGTCTCCTCACAGGGGGCTTGACTTGCTTTCCCCTATAGACCTTCATGCGGCCCAGTGTAATGTCATCCATCACCTCAAGTGATACTGCATCATGGCTCTCCTTGGGCAAGGCAGGCAACTTCTCATCAATAATTATCTGTAAGAATCTTGGGTACATACAGAAGCCCTCCTTGCCTTTGGCCTCAATATTCTTTATCAGGTATGCAATGATCATGCTGGAGAATCTGAAGGGGTGGTTAAGCACGAGTGCCATGTTGGCATTCTGGATCTGGTCTGATAGGTCATCAAATCCACCCCTCCTCGAAGCTATGCACTTTAGTATCATGTGTGCTAAGTACTTGAAGTGGGGACACATGTTGCTTTTGTTTAGCATGCGTGCATTGATGTCCCAGATTACTTCATCCTAAGGAAGCATCCCCTCACAGTCAGAGGGTGAAGCCTGGTTCGGTGATCAACATCCTCACCCAGATCTAGTACTCATCGAAGATCTGCAGTTGTCACTTCTATATCCTACCCAAATATAGTACTCCTGATGCAGTAGGGCTCACGAGATCGATCAACTGATGCACCCTCCTAGAAGGCCTGCTGTATAGACCTGTAGGGAGTGCATGGTGTAGATATGGCTCTGTGGATCCTTGATCTCTTCAGGAAAGCTATGATGCTAGCAAACTCGGCAGCGTTCCGAGTTGTGTCGTCCAGATGAGCACAAATATCGTGTTTGGTGTTTATGGTCCATCGATCAGCCATGAATCTGTAACACAAGAAGCATACAAGTGAGTCTCAATAGCATCTCTCAGTCGCACGGCTGGTACATTAGCATGCTTCAGTCGTACGACTGAGTCTCATTCGCATATGCTCCTGCAAATGACCCAGTTTCATGTGTTTACAACATATCAGGTGTATTACATTAAGCCTAGACTATTCGACAAGCGACGAACACACTATATATGACAATATATGCTCCCACAGTTGGACACAAATGAATCCCATTTATGAGGTAAACCATCAACAAAGCTTGAAACTTTATCTTTCATAGACGTTGTTACACCATGAGTGTGAATCTCACTCATCAGATGGTAGAACCTGTCAATAATGTCATATAAGCTCTCATTTCATATTGAAGAGAAATTATCAAACTCCTTCTTGAGAGCCTTAGCCTTCAGAGCCTTCAACATCGTGTTTCCATAATACCTCTACTCCAGAGCCTCCCATAGATTTTTGGCCTGCTTGTTCTCAGAAAACTGATGAAAGATGTCTTTTGGTGTTGACTGAGTCAACAGGGCATAAACTCTCTTCTCAACATTGAAGAGTATCTTCTAAGCTTCACTCATTTTTCCCAAAGATAACTTGACTCCATTTGCACTGACTGTTACCGTGTAACCAGTCTCTATGGATGTCCAAAGATTGGAATCAACTCCATTTTGATAGATCTCGAACCGTTGTTTCCATTGTGGATAATCATCTAACGTTATAAGCTTAGACGGTTTATTATGATTACCAATCTCACTCTCCAAAAGCAGTAGATTCTGGACGCGTGAGTCCTTCCCAGTAGAAAATGCAGCAAATTGATATTCCATTGCTGTAAACTTGGTACTCTTGGAAAAGGACAGTTTCACTCGTGCGAATGGACTATGAGTATGATTCACTCGTGCGAATGAAGGGTGCGAATGAATTCAATTGTGCGATTGGATTCAGTCGTGCGTATGAACAAGGTGATTGGACTCAAGCGACTAGAGTTGTTCAGTCGTGCGAATGAGGGATGCGATTGAGTTCAGTCGTGCGAATGAAGTATACGTGTGAGTTCAATCGTGCGACTAGACCAATCGTGCGACTAGAGGTTGTTGTTTTTGTAAAATTGACGATTTTGACACTTTGACACAAAAACGTGATTTTCCCATAAACCCTAATCTGTCGTATGACGAAAAACACAACTTTTAAGCATGCAAACATCGAAAACACCTTTAGATCCAACGTGGTGACTCTTTTGAATTAAAACATGAGTTTTAACAACAAAACTAATCGAATCCACACAAAATCAAAAGCCAAAGCTCTGATACCACTTGTCCGGACCGTGTACGTACTGAATACTAAGTGATAATACGAGAGACCAGATCAAATAGTGTGGAATCCTATTTGATTGGTGATCCAATCAATGAGAATTTTTACCTGATTGATATAAGAGTGAACTAAATGTTAAAAACGAGTAGGAATCGATCAAGAATGGACTTTGATGATGGATTGACTTTCTTGGACGTTCTAGACGGCTAGGGTTTGTGAAATAATGAAGTATTCTAAGTGTTATATTTTTCCATTAATTAACTGGTATTTATAGGTTTGTAGTTTCCATTCGTATGACTGAACCATTAGCATGGTTCAGTCGTGCGACTGAATCATGCAACCGAGTCATCCGCACGACTGAAGCTTCAGTTGTGCGACGGATTCAATCTTAAGTCTCAATCATACGACTGATCCAGTCTCTTGGTTCAGTCATGCGACTAGTCCATAAGCATGATATATTCATGTGCATGGTCCATTAGCATGAATACTCATCCAACTAGTTTGAACACATTTCTTAATCATTACTAATTAAGCACTATGTATAATAACTTCAAAACTTATATAATAAGTTCATACATATGAATTGTACTCAACACAATAATAATATGAAATAAATAAACTTCAATAAGCATCAACCACATATTATATTTCATTGAATCAATTCATTACATAAGTGTAAGACATGAAAGACTTTTAAATTAAAACTCATAAACTAGGAACAAGATGTATCTACTTGAGCTCTATTCTGATGGGAGGGAATCAAGCAATCTCAAAACTTATTCATGATTTCCCAATTGGACATCAAACTTCTACAAATTGCTTGCCACCAACAGAAAACGATTAACAAAATCGAACATCTTTTCATTCTTTAAAGCTGCAAAATTATCAAACCGACATTGTGCAATTGTGAGATTATCAGATTCGAAGTTTAAACAGTTCTACAAAACCCATTTTTTTAATTTTGTTTATTGCAAATAACACCCCCAAAAGTATTTTTCCCAAAAATTGTACAATAATTCTCCCCCAAGAAAAATAATTTTTAAATGTCACTCTATGACATCAATTAATCCCAACTAGTTAATTTTCTTGATTTTTAATGAGCCTAACTTTGTTAGTCCTAACTTGATCGTTGATCCAAATAGTCAGCCCAATTGTTTGAGAAAACCCAACCCACACATAAATTTTTTTAGAAAAATTCAGCCCAATTTGCTTAACCCAATTGAAAACCCAGCCCAATGAGAATTCATCCAATTACTATACCCAAATACCCTTTATCCAAACCATACCCTAAAACATTTGTCAAATACCAATAAAAAACACACACAAGTGTGTAGCGAGAAAGAGAGAGAGGTGGATGAGGCTAGGGTTTCGACTGGATCCTTTTCGACAAGCCGCCTTTTCAGTGAGATTTTCGGCGGTCAAAAAAAATCCAGCTACTTATGGCCAGAACAACCCCTACCCTTACTAAACTCAACCTTCTAAATCCAATGGTGGGTTCAGTTTGCTCTAAAAATCAATAATGAATGAGTTATCAAAGAGATAAGTTGGCGGCGGCTAGGGTTTAGCCTTCGCCTTTCCTGTGGTTGTTTGGTTATGGTGGAGCTATGATGGTGTTGGACAATGTAAAAGATGCCGACAGGCTGTGATGGTGGGGGTAAATGGCTTGGTGGCTGTTTGGTGGAGTTCAACGGTGATTGTGGGGGTCGTATTCCGGCAGCTAGGGTTCACGCCGCCTAAGGTAAGGCGACGACGGTGGCTAGGTTTTGGTTTAAAAAGAGTATGAATACTTATTTTCAATTTCACATCTTCTATTTTTATTAATTTCACAATTTGAATCTTTAAAATCGCAGATTATTTATTTATTTTATAAATTCGCTGAAATATTTGTATTAATTTCGCAGGTTCGTTGATATTTTGGCAACATTTTCGCTGGTATTTTCGCTATAAAATGTGAACTTTCGTTCAGGAAATGGTAATTTCGCATCTTAGTTTCGCAGATTGAAGACTTGAAGATTCTGAAGAACACCAAGAACACACACAACTATGTGTGAGAGAAAATCACCTAATCTGAATTTTGTGTTGAATCTTGTATAGATTTAGGAGTAGATCTGATTTCTAACTGGTAAATATTCAATTTTTTGTAAAACTTTGTAGATCTGATGATTATGATGAAGATATGAATTTTTTTAATTTTCAGATATAGTTTCTCTCTCTAATACCCCCACTTTCTCTCTCTAAATTTCTTCACAAATTAACAACAAATTCTTCAAATCTTCAATGTATTTGACCTAATAAGGCTCTGATACCAAATTGTAAACCCAGGTTGAACACTTGAATCAAATATTATGAAGATTTGTAAGATCAAACAAAATGATAAACACAATCAAACCCCAAATTAATCTAATATCATTGCATATAATTTGTACAAAGTGGAAACCCCAATCCAATGGTCATGCAACCATTAACAAAACCTAGTTATAATTAACCAATTTATAGTATAGACTAATATTCAGTAATTGCACTTAACCTTCTAGAGTTAGGCTAATTAATAGAAATTACATGTAAAACATTAAAATGACTAAAACATATTTAAATATTATATATATTTGTATACATATATGTATATATATATGTGTGTGTATATATATATGTATATATATATATGTATATATACATATATAAGTAACTTTGATTTTTGACAGTATGACGAGATCATATAAAACTGATTTAATAGAATACGCCATTACAGTGTACGCATTGCATATAACTCATTAGCTATAAAACACATATATCTAAGACAAACATCTTGCAGATTTACTTCTTCCCATGTTAAATTACGGATTACCTATTTTGAACCAACCAGCGTAATAACATGCAAATAACTACTCTAGAATCTCGACCAATGTGCCCATTATTATAAGGCCAAATAGTTTCTTCAGACATTTCAAGTTCAACAACTTCTTCTCATCCTGATAATTCAAAATACGATTTACGTTGTAGAAACTATATAAAATAAGACTCGAATTCAACAACAATTCAATATAAGTCACTCTTAGATCTAGGAACAATAGGTCTAGATCATTTTGTATAGGCTTAGAACTTTAATCAATACATGTAAAGAATGATTCTAATTCATTATTTTGATGTATGCATTATGTATATAGGTTAACCCTTATTTGTGTTGATTTATGTATGTGAGCAGGTAAAACATTATACTTGGTCAATTTGTGAAATTGACTAAGTGTAAGAAACATCTATAGATGAACGATTTTTGTTCTTCTGTATATATGTTTCTTACAAAACAATCATCTGAATATCTTCTGCGGATGAACAACCAGCTCAAAAGTTGAAGCACAGATCTCTTTGGAAGAACAAGATAGCTTCGGAAGAACAAACAAGATTCATATGTATTAAAAATCACCTACAGAAGACTATGCAACTGTGGAGTTCAAACACTTATATTTAAATAATACAAGTGTTACAAGTCAACACGTCAACAAGACAGGTGTGTAAATCCCAAGAGATCTAGTGTTTCCTTAACTGAAACACATGTGCCGATAAATATGGATCCTAGGTTTCACATCAAGGTGAACACAAACGATAGGCAGCCACTAACATTAGGCAACAATAGAAAAACATCACATCAATTCACACAAACATAAACCCTAACAACCATCACATCAACATCAACACAACCAAAACATTTATTGATTATGTCATTCTTTGATTATTCATTTGTAATCATTGAACAATATTAATATATTTTAATGAAATCCTGTTTGATTATTATTTGTGGTTATATTATTGTGTTCGTCATTATCATTATTCATTAATTAAACAACTAACAAGGTTAATGTTGATTCCACAAACATTAACTTGATTTCTTTTAACACTGATAATTCCTGATTGCGATCCTAGGATTCACATGTGGTATCAGAGCCAAGTGCTTATTGATTTAGATCAATTGATCTATCAGTGTTAAAAGTGTTTAAATGTTTTCTTGTTTTTAATTAGATTTGTCAGTTTTGTTGATTAGATCGACTGTTTTTAAGCAATTTGTTTTTTGTGTGAACATTAAAAATAGTGAATTGTCTTTCAGCGAGTATTGTTCCATTGCTTGATTAACTTAGATCAATATTCAAATCAATTGAATGAGAGATTTTGATTATTGATTGACATTCATCAACTGTTCAAAATTATATGAACAAATACATTAACAAAATCCTTGATTTGATAATTTAATTATCATTAAAAGGATTGACTGATTCGTGACCTCAATAGCTTAATTTTTGTTAAGTTTTGTCACTAATCTGTTCATTACTCAAATGATACTCTGTAATAGTTAAAATCTTAGACTTTAACTAAACATGAGTAACTTTTGTGGATCATCCTACCAACCTCCAAAGTTGGGAACTAAAGCAGATTTTAAGTCCTGGAAAATCAAGTTCAGGAATCATGTGAATTATATAGACTCTGACTTATTGTTTTCAATAACCGAAGGTCCTTATATTCCACCCACTCTTGGGCCGGATTACAATGACAACAATCAAGCTATAAGTACAAATGATCTATCACCTGATGATATTAAGAAGGTGAAAGTTGATATTAAACCATACAACTAGCTTAGTATGGCTTTACTTAAAGAAATATTAATCAGATGTAAAAATTATAAAACAACAAACTCCTTGTGGAAAATTCTTCATACACTCGGTGAATGGAGTGATGAAACTAGAAGCCTTAGGAGAGACACTCTTCGTTCATAATATGAAACATTTCATCATATTGAGGGTGAATTGATTCCTCAACAACTCCATAGATTTATGCAACTTGTAACGGAGATGAATATCTTGGAGTTGAAATATACGAATGAGGAATTAAACAAAAAGATGCTCCATACTTTGTGAGAAAGTTGGAAGCAAACAGTGTCCATGTTCAAGAACACCATTGACCTCAAAGTAACTGGTTTAGATACATCAATAGCTAAAGTTAAGGCTCTTGAAATGGACGAAAAATCAAGGAACAAGAGTATGAGAACAAATGTTTCACCCTATTATTTAAAGAAACAAATAGTGCTCGAAGTGCCTTTATTTCCAACAATGATAGTGACAACTCTTGTACTTTGAGTGAAGGTGAAGTGGAAGTAAGTTTCTATGCATCAAAACCTTCAAATAAATCTTCTCAAAGTAACTCAGACAAGAAAAAAAAGGAGATCTGATGATAGAAGACAAACATCTAAGCCAAAGTCTTCATCAAATATCAACCAAACTAAGCCCATCACTATTGTAATGGACTCAGAAGAACAAAAAACAGCCTTTGCAGCTTTCAGTTCAAGGTTTCAAGCTTACCTGGGAAGCTCATTAACATCTCCCAACATTTGCCAGCAAGACTTGAAAGAACTACATCCAGATAGAAGAGATGGATCTACAATGGCAAATGGCATTGATTGCTTACAGAGCCAAACAATATCTTTGGAGAAATAAAAACTTGGTTGCAGCACGCAAATCATCAAAGATTAGTGTGGACAAGTCAAAGGTATGATGGTTTAAGTGCAATCTCTATCAACATTTCTCTAGAGAATGTAATCAACAATCAAATCCTAACTTGGCACAACAACAACAACATCAGTCTCAACAACCATCATCATCTTAAAGATCTTTCAAACAACCACAACTGACCAACTCATCCCCACCAGCCAGAAATACATCAGTAGGAACAAAGTAACACTAAAGAAACTGGGTTGATCATTCTCTAAGATGGAACATATGAATGGAGCATGTATGACAAGGAAGTCTTGGAAGAAAATCAAGCATTAATGGCTCACATGGAAAACAAAGTTCCACCCATGGCTAGAGAGGTAAGAGATATGTTATGTTCATCAAACTGTGTTGAGGAAGTTGAAAGATATAGAGTCCATGCTCAACAACTGGCTGATATAGTCAAAGAAACAATGATTTGGAATGAATCACATGTAAGAGAACATAAATTATATCAAATCAAAATTAACTCTTTACAAAAGGATTTAGATAAACTTGTTTAAAAAATAACCTGAATTATGCCTAAAAGCCCAAGTTGAGTATCTGACCACTTCCTTAACCAAATCTATGGCTAATCATGCATCAACTGAAGTGAAACTTCAGAAGTTTCAACTTTCATCTCAGCAATATGAGAAATTATTAAATTCTTATATTGAATTAAAGAACAGGTATGGATTGGGATATAATGTTGTTGCACCTCCTCTAAACAATAATTACTCACCTTTACCTAAATCTATGACAAACAACTTATCAAATCATATTGTGTCTTGCACCAAGTTTGAAACAAACTCTAATGAACAAGTTAATCACAATGAAACTGAGGTGAATGAAACTAAGTCTTCTGAATAAGATAATATCAAACAAAATGACTAAGAATATGACTTTGATGAGTATGATGACTTGGATGATTATGATGAACATGATGATGATCTACTGAACATTGGTAAGAATGAACATGCTGAAGACTATTTGCAAGAAAATGGCTCAATTAAATGAAGATCTTCAAGAACTACATCAGCAACAAAAAATCTTCAAAGGAAGAGATAGAATAGTGTGCATTTATTGAGAAAGTACACACATCTTCCATAGAAAAAGAAAAGAAGAAACAATCAACATATCTTACTAAAAAGAAATCTTCTCTAGTAGCAGATCTGCAAAAAGACAAATCCACTGAATGAGTAGATGATCTATGGAAAGCAAAATCAACAGCAAACTAATCAAAGCCTCAAAAGCGAAACAATGATAAATCAACTAAAAATTTTGAGAAAGATGCAAAGCCTTAAAAGTTGACAAAGAAGAAGAAAGCAATCAACTCTGATGAAGAATCAGAGGATATGTATTACAAATGGTGTAATATGAAAAATCATAGTACTGAAGATTGTTATTTCAGCAGTTATTGTTCCATTTGCAATGTGAACAATCACAAGATATCTGACTGTTACTTCAACAAACATTGTGTTATTTACAACAAAAATAACCATTCAACTCAGGAATGTTATTTCAATAAAAAGAGCATGAAGAAGAAACAATCTCGTAAAGTTGAATCAAACACTCAATCTACTTATAGTAAAAAAACCTGCAAATCTAAGAAGCAACAACAAAAACAAAAGCCAAAACCAAAGGAGAAAACATCCACTAATGTTGAACCTTTGAAGAAAAGAACAACATTTCAGCAATCAAAAACACCTCAAAAAAGGGTGGATTTGACTAAAAAAGAAACAAAAGCTAATGATGCTTTCTTTGATAATTTTGGAAAGAGAACTCATGTACCACATTCAAAATAAAAAGATGATAAAACTTTCCATAATCAAGGCTCTATCATCAAAATCAAAACAACAAACCAACAAAGAAAAGATGAATTAAGACGAGAATGAGAAACCATGAGCTAGGGTTTAGGGTTGTCAATCAAAACCAAAATTAATACTGGAACTTCAAGACTTATTCATGAAGGAGTAACAATTTTAGATATTTCTGGCAAACCCAAGATCATTAAGGCTTGGGTTGTCAATTCTAATTGATTTCTTTTTGTGTGCAAGAACAATCTTGGAGAGCTGACAACAAGTGGTATGTTGACAGTGGTTGTTCCAGGCATATGAAAGGAAACTGTTCTCTTCTCCATAAACAAATTGGTGAAAAATCATGAAGGCTTGTTCATTCTAATATGAAGAACATGAAGAAATTGGTGAAAAGTGACCTAGTCATTGCATTGCCAAAGAATGGATTTTATTGTTCAAACCATTGTCCTTCATGTTATAAAGGAAAACAACATAGAGTGTCACACAAATCCAAAGTTATCATACAAACTCTACACTAATCAAATTGCTTCACATGGATCTGTTTGCTTCAACCAATGTGATGAGCATCAGAAAGAGGCAATATTATTTAGTAATAGTTGATGATTTCACTAGATTCACATGGGTCTTCTTCTTAAAACATAAGAGTGAAATATCAGAAACATTAATGGACTTTGTCATTAAGATTGAGAATCAACTTGAAATAAAAGTTAATATTTTTAGGAGTGATAATAGGACAGGATTTGTTAATACTGACTTATATTTTTTTGCAGGAATAAAGGTATTGCAAGACAATTTAGTGCGCCAAGAACTCCATAATAGAATGGAGTTGCTAAAAGAAGAAATAGAATACTTATTGAAGCAGTAAGAACAATGCTAGCTGATTCACAATTGCCAATCACCTTTTAGGCTGAAGCAGTGATTGCAACATGCAATGTTCAAAATAGGACATTGATTGTAAAAGAACATAATAAAACACCTTATGAGATTTTATTTAAAAGAAAACCTTACATAGGATATCTTTGAGCTTTTGGGTGTCATGTACCTGTTTTAAACACAAAAGAACAATTAGGAATATTTTTCAGAGAAAGCCTATGATGATTTCTTTATTGGATATTCTTCAACATCCAAATCTTATAGGATTTACATTCCAGAACATAACATTAAGGAAGAAACTCCTAATGTATCATTTGATGAATCCTTATTTCCTAAATTTGTAAAAGGATCATCATGGTTGTTTGATATATATGCTCTAACAAATTCATTTAACTCAGGTTATTTGAATAATGCAGGATCTGATGATACATGCTATCCATTTTTTCCCCTAAATATAAATGAAGTATCACTATCTGTTGATCCTCCTAGAAAACACTCATCAAGTATCATGGTACCACAATAACAAATAACAACAATGATGTTGCACAAGTCCAACCTCATGGACAGACATCTTTAGATGAAAACAATGCATTCGCACCTGCTTCCTCTGCATCCGTGGATATGTGACATGCATCCGAAGATATGAATAATGCCTCAACAGGTTTTCCTTGTTTTCAAGATGATATAACAAACATTAGAGATGATTCAGAAAATCCTCATATATCATCTGTAGAAGTTCCTGTAACTCCTACGGAATAACAAATTGCTTCTAGAGAAGTTCCTGCGGAAGATATTAACGATGCTCCTCATGATTAGACTTAGGAAGATCGTTCCATACCTAATGTTGAACAAGAGGAAAACTTTGATTACTTCCTAAATTCATCAGCTGGATTGGATCCATCTGCATCAATGAATATGACTAATTTGGAATCATCTATTCTAGTTGAATCTACAACAACAACAAGAATTCATAAGACACATCCAATACGCACCATTATTGGTGATCTTAATAAAAGAACAACAAGAGGTAAATGTGGAGCTGCAAGCATCTGTCTTTTCAATTGTTTTCTTTCACAAGTAGTTCCTCCAAACATCATAGCTTCTCTAAAGGACAATAGCTGGATTGAAGCTAGGCAAGAAGAACTTCAACAGTTCACAAAGCAAAAAGTTTGGAATCTAGTTGATTTACTAGAAGTCCAACATCCAATTGGAACAAGATGGCTCTTCAAAAAATAAACTAGATGACAGAGGTATTATTGTGAGAAACAAAGCAAGGTTGATTTCACAAGGTTACACACAAGAAGAAAGAGTAGACTATGATGAAGTTTTTGCACCAGTTGCAAGAATTGAAGCCATAAGAGTATTCCTAGCATATTCATCATATAATAAGTTCACTATGTATCAAATGGATGTCAAATGTGCTTTCATATATAGGAAAATTGATGTCTATGTATCACAATCTCCTGGATTTGAAGATCCTTATTACCCACACAGGGTATATAAGCTTGACAAAGCTTTGTATAGTCTTCATCAAGCACCAAGAAAGTGGTATGAAACATTATATTCTTTCTTGCTCAAGCATGGATACAAAAGGAGAACCATTGAAAGGACTCTCTTTCTTAAACAAGAACATCAAGTTCTCTTAGTTTTTCAAATTTAGGTTATATTTGGCTCAACTAGCAAGAAATTGTGTGTAAGCTTTGAAGAGTTGATGAAATCTGAGTTTAAGATGAGTTTAATGGGAGAATTAACTTTCTTCCTTGGTCTATAAGTTTATGAGATGATAGATGGCATTTTCATCAATCAAGAGAAGTACATAAATCAAATATTGAAGAAGTACTACCTTGCTGATACATCTTCATGCAAAACACCAGCCTCAACAATTAATAAAATTGTACTTGATCCTACATGAAAATTTGTTGATCAAAGATTATATAGATCAATGAATGAATCACTTATGTATTTAACTGCCAATAGACCTGACATTATGTTTGTTATGTGTGTTTGTGCTAGGTACCAATCCAAAAGAGTCTCATCTGATGCTTTGAAGAGGATTTTTAGATATTTGAAAGGAAAACCTGCTCTTGGACTTTGGTATCGAACGATTGGTGATTTTACTCTTTCCTCATATTCAGATAGTGACTATGGAGGTTGTAATAATAATAGAAGGTCCACAACTGGTGGATGTCAATTAAAAGGACCAAGACTAGTTTCATAGTAGTGCAAGAGGCAAACAAATGTATCTGTATCCACAGCTGAGGCTGAGTACATAGCTGCTTCAGCTGGTTGCTCTCAAGTGCTTTGGTTGCAAAACCAATTACTTGATTATGGTTACAACTTCCTTCATACTACAATTTACATTGACAACTCAGCTGCTATGTTTATTACTGCTAATCCAGTGCAACATAGTAAAACAAAACACATTGAAATAAGATACCATTTTTTGAGAGATTACTCAAAAAAAGGTTAGATCAAGTAAGTCAAAGTGGATACAACAAATCAGCTTGCTGATTTTTTCACTAAATCCTTTGATGCAGTTAGATTTAGTTTTCTAATTGAGTCTCTAGGAATTATTAACTTAGATTAATCATTATAAACAAGAAAAGCATGTGTCTATCCTTGTAAATACTTATAATAATAATAAAAAATTAAAACAAACAAACACATACACACACACATATATATATATATATATACATATATATATATATATATATATATATATATATTGCTGGACCGGTGAAGGGTGGTCACTTACAACACAACAACACAAAGAGGAGAGTTACTTAACTTAATCAAACAATGAGACTGGATTAACCACGACAGATGATACAAAGAACACAAGTAAGTAAGAGACAGAACAAGAGAACAAGATACACAAGGAGATGGTTTTCAAGATTGCAGTATATTGCTTTCTGAAGTTCTATTACAACTGTTACAAAGCATAAAGGAAAGTTACAAGTACTTGAGATACATATACTACATCCTACAGCCAACCATACTTTGAAGGCCAGCT
>BJCM01078064.1:0-23420 GCA_018326385.1 Flaveria bidentis
AAGGGTTCTAACAGTTTTTCTCAAAGTGACCCTAAGTATTACTGAATCAGATTGTAAACAATAAATTGGTCTTGGTTCACTGATTTTCGTTGTTGCACGCACGTCTTGGTTTCAAATAGGTCTGCAGTTCGGTACTTGCAAAAGGGTGTTTTTATATACTATAAAATTACTTTTTTACCCTTAAATCTTTTAGGTTTACCAAAACCCAAAACCCTCCCCTTCATCACTGTTGTATGCTTTAGACTTCCACATTTGTTAGGCTAAAAACAAGCTCCATCGGACCCCTCCCTCGGCTCATCCCTAGCTCCAACAGTCGGCGACCAGGCCATCAACCATACGGTGACCGCCATCCAAACCAAAGCCCTCTCACACGGTTAGTTTTCTTTGTGATTTTGAACATTTTCCCGTGGCTTTTGTTTTTTTACTCTGGAAGTTCTAGCTTGATTTGAAGGTTCCTAGACTCGATGTTAATTCTACATTCTGTGCTTTCCTTCTCCCTTATAAACTTAATGAGTCAAGGTTAGTTTTCTTAAGTTAGTTTTGTTTATTTGTTTAGATTTTAAGCCTAGATCTTGATTCTACAAAATATGATATATTCTACTTCTTAGTTAATTTGTTTTAGTGATTTTGGCACCTAGATTTTGTTCAAGACCAAGAATTTGATTCTACATTTTGCGTTTAATAGTTTATTACAAAGATCTTTCTATTGTTCATCTACCGGTCTCGCTTTTGTTGGAAAAAAAAGCATAATGGCCGTTATAACCAATAAGTAGGGTTTGAGTGAAACATAGTTTATGGGGGAGCATTAAATTCTGATTATCGATTCGGATGTAAATATGCAATAGAATCCTAGGAAGATAAACAAACAAGCTTCTATTTGTTTATTTGAAAAATGAAACATTTATCAAGCTTGTATCCTTTATTAGTATCTTTTAATATAATTTAGATTGAATTCATATACATGCTTTAAATTTGTGAATTTATAGAGCTTGCTAAGGCATTGGATGACATGAGAAAGTTTAACAAATAGGAAATCTGATTATGGCATTCATAACACTTTTGTAACCTCTAATTCTTCAAGAATTAAGGTTTGTTCTTTATTATTTGTTTCTCATTTTATAAAGAGTTATTTGATAATTCAGCGTTAGATAGTTGCTTACGATAATATAAAAATTTAATGTTAGATGATAAAGGTTCGAGTGTGTATAATAGTTTATTTGGAAGTCTACCCGACCCGACCCAAATCAAAATTTTGTAAATCTAATTGATTGATATTAGAGCATTAAACTTAGTGACCCCAGTTAAAAAAAATTCTGGTTCCGCCACTGGATCTCGATTGTCACCACCTACAAAAAAATTATTTATTAAACATACAATTTTTTTAACATATGTTTGAAGACAAATGAAACAAGTGGTTAGGATACATTACGACATAGGGATGAACGGGCCGATTTGGTTATGTTTTGACCTCAAACCAAAACATAAAACTTATATTTCTATTTTGTGATTTTAAAACCATTCAGGTGAGGATTTTTGGTTTTTGTTTTTAGATTTGTACGTTAGTTTTGGTTTTGGCTTTGGTATTACCATTTAGGCTTTATATTTTTTTGTAACATATATACAAAATAATGAATTTGGGCTGAAATTTTGGGGATTAATTTTATGATCTTCTAATATAATCTTTGTATTGTTATAATTAGTTGACATTTAATAACTTGCAATTCATGAAATATAATAGAAACGGTAAAATAAAACGACTTAATGCCTATATATGTAATGTTTTTTGAGATAGCATAAGTATTATAAGTTATTAATCGGTTAATCATGTTTATAAGTATATAAATACATCTGAAATTTAAAAGTTTGGTTATATGATTTTTGAGTTTGTTACAAACGAAATTGAAACTGAACAAAAACCATCGTTTTTTTTAAACATCAATCCAGACAAATCGGTTTTTAATTAGATTCGATTATTTAGGTTGCTTGCTTTCATGCACACCCTTAATACGATATGATTCATATGGTAAAGCACACAATAACTATGTTTCGCTTTTGTATTAGTTAATAAGTCTTGTAATGTACCAAAATTTCATTTATTATAAGTATTCACAGTTTGATGTAATATGTCGCATTTTTTAATTTTCTTGATAATGATTGTTTATTTTGCGAATGCATAACAATTTAATGTACAGTAAAATTCTTGTTTTGATGTTTGCTTTTGCATATTACGAATATTAAATATAGTTGAACTATGTTATGATTTTTTTTGCATTGACATCGTACCATAAAATATAAGTTAATCACATTATCAGGACTATTAATAAAAGTTATATTAAATTGTTAAATCTAGCACATCTAAAGTTAATTAAAACTAGTTTTTTAGCCGTCGTACGTTACGACGGAATCTTATTCGGCATGATAAAGGACAGACTATAATTGACCCCACGCATATCTTAACTAAATTTTATGACAAATCGAAGAGTAACTTGAATTTAATCCATTGATTGAAAATGTACTATATCTGACATGACTATTTTACAAACAAACATTAAATGAACATAAAACGCGAACTGCAGCGGCGTAGTATGCTACGTGATTAAGTAGATATTACAATCGCCCATACACGTTTCCGAAATAAATTAATGTCAAAACGTAGAGTAACTTGAATTTATAGCGTTAAATAAAAAAGGTTGTGTTTGACCCGACATTTCTCCAAATAAATATATTTATGTCGAAACATTGACCAATTCAAAAGTACGTAAAAAGGCACAAGCAAAAGCACCATAGACGACATGATAAAGTATATATTACAATCACTCTTACTCATTTCCGGGCTAAATTTACATCAAAACGTAGAGTAACTCAAATTTATAACGTCGAATGAAAACACATTATATGACCTGAAGAACCAGATATGGTTCAACAATAGTTTCACAATTGCATATTACACACTTACTAGATCAAATGGCGAATTAGACAAAATGATAAACAGAAAGTAAGAACACGTAAGAACAAAAAGATTGGTTTTCAAGGATGAAGTATAGTCCTCTCAAGTGTTTTATAATTTTTGCAAGGCTTAGTAATAAGACTTATACAATGAGATACTTTATACTAAATCTTACAGCCGGCCACATTTTGAACACCAGCCGAACGCTAATCTAGAAAACAAGGTCAATATAAAGTCAAAAGACATATTGCCTTTTGACATGTAACTATGATATGCCATAGTTGGCATCCGGTTTATTAAGAAGATATACACCATTATTGAAAAAAGTAAGAAAATAATCACCAACTTATATAAGTTTGTGAGTCTTTAGAGATGGCAGCGGAAAGATGGTCTTCCTTTATCAAAAGTGTGTTAGTATACACATGGCTTCTTACTCTTCGGAAAAGTTCAGTCTTCAAGCTTCAGAATACTTTTTCTTAAAGCTTTAGAACACTTTTTCTTTAAGCTTCCAAAAACTTCACTTTTGGCTTTGAAAGAGTTCACACTTAGTTGTCTTCCTTTGTACACTATCCAATCCTCTGAAATAACTTCCTTGTACTTCAGTGCATGTTGTGAGATCTTTGGTTAGCATCTGCCTCTAAGATAAACTCTTACAAACTCCCCCCAGGCTGATGCTATCAAAACTTGAAGATTACGATGAATATTGATCTTCTACTTGTTTATAACCATTATTAGAATCAAAGTCATTTATCTCTCCATCAGCTGGTTTGGATTCTTCAAACTCTCATATTATCTCCTTATGTAAAAGAGATCATGTTCAGGCAGGTCAAGTGTGAATTCCCGATTCGAACAGGATCAACTTGGATCTTAGGATTCAAATTGATATGAACAAATTTGATGATTGAATATGATTCTCACATTTGGTGGTGATCTATCCACACATACAATGAATGATAAATATGTTATTTATATTAGTCTAGAATTTATATTATTAAAAAATTGACCCTAGACTAATAATTTGTTGATTCTTGCTATTCAAATCTTCATCTTCAACATAAGTTGGAAATCATCAATTTCTTCAAAGGTTCTAGGCCCAACAATACTTCCCCTAAATTATAGATTTCTAATGAGAAAATGAAGTTTGATCTTGTTTTTGTTGAATAGTTGACTAAAGTCGAGAGTTTTGTTGTTGTTGAGGAAGTGAGGTCTTCATAACTATTTTGTTTTGTTCTTGTTGACCAAAATTCCTTTTATTTTTATTGTTATATCCCGCTTTCATATCTTTTAGCTAAAAATCGAGCCCACCTTTTCTTTTTTATGTTGGCAGCCCAAACAAATAAACCTGAGACCATTTTTGATTTTAATGATCACAATCCCATCCGGTTGTTATTTTGTTCTTGTTGTTAATCATCCCAAATAACATTATTTAGAGCCCATGTTTTGTTAATGCAAATCCTCAATCCCAATCCATAACTGATGACCTTATCAAACGGTTTATCTTTTGTTGTTGTTCCTATTCTTAACTCCACATACCAAACTCTGAATACAAACTAGATTGCTTCTTCCTTTAATCAATTTTGTAGGAATCAATGAACACACACACCAATTGATTCTCGTTCTGCATTTTGATCTAAAATTAGATGTTAATTGTGATTTTATTCATCAACTGTCTACTATAATTTATCAACATCCATAGATGTGGGATTTATAAACTAATGTACATCCCTAGATGTTACATTAAAGTTCAGCAGAAGTTGGTTGATGTCTAAATTTCACATCTTGTGCATCCGCTGGTGAACTGAATGTCCGTGGGAAGTTCACTCCATCGAATTCAACTAAGGTAAAATCGGTTTTGTTTTCTTTGCCCGTAGATCATCAATAGAAGAACAAGATGTTAAAGTCGGTTAAAGGAAGAAGCAATCTAGTTTGTATTCAAGTTTGGTATGTGGAGTTGATTGATGTTGTGATGATTCAGCTAGGTCTTTTGATGTTGTGATGATTCAGCTGGGTCTTTTGATCGTACAAAAGGTGCTACTTGTCTTGGATTTAGAATTGCCTTGATCATGTTGACAAAATCTTGAGCCTCTAACATTTTGTCCTTGCTTAGTACATGAATCTTCATTCTGCTCATATCATGGATTGCTTCAAGTGGTAGCTTCTTCAAAGAAATAGGTTCCCAAAGAGAGACTGTTGAAAGCCCATCTCTGTGAATCAATAGAGAACCATTACATCCACTTCAAGCTTGACAATGTTGCCCAATTATAGAGGTTCCTTCTTCTTCTTCCTTTTCTCCCTTTTTGCATTAATTTGATCATAAGCCATCTTCAATAGTTTGATACACTTCAGAAAGAAATGTAGATCTTCTTCACCCAATTTGTTTGATATCTCTCTAAAGTGTCTTGTGTAAATGTATTAAATGTATGATTGATCCAAAAGTCTCACTTCATAACTACTGAATAATCTGATCTCAGCACCTTCTTTGCCTCCCCATTTCCTCTCAATCACTTTCTTCTCATCATAATACACATTTGAAATTGGTATTGAGGAATGTGTACTAGATACCATTTTTCTTTTTAATGCTTCAATAGGTTTGACTCTAAGTTCAGGAAATACTACTTCTTCAGCTGGTTTTGTTTGTTTTTTTCCAGAGGATTCTTGAAAGTTTTGTCTTTCATCATGCATGTAGCTTTCAAAGAAATGAAGTTGTTTGTTCTCTTGAACATTTTGAGTATTCCTTCAAATTCATATCCTTTAAACATGGCATTGTGGTTGATCAGCTCCAGATTGGCCAGTTCTTTCAGGTCATGAATCTCAAGTGCATTTACCAGAGCAGAGTACTCTATAAAGAATTGCACTAAGACAGGGATCCTTTTGATCATAAACATATTCCATGCACTATCATACTTCCAGGCAATAATTTTTTGATCTGTTTTGCCTTTTGGAGTAGATACTCCTCTGATCATCTCAGTAGTGGTTAGCCCTTCCTAAAGTTTCAGTTGAGAGGGTTTAGGAAACCACTATGGATATTTATGAATGACAGGTGCAAGATAATCTTGATCTTTGTGAGTAAGACTCATGTCTTGTGCAAAGACTCTTGATCTTGGCTTCTTGTTGAGTACTTCTTCTTCTAACTGCTTTAACTTTTCTTTCTTCTCACTTATCATCTTGAGTGTAGCAGCTCTTAGAGATTTTGTCTTCATGTTTGCCAATTTTCCTTTGGTGAAGCCTTGATTGGTGAGGTAATCCTTCATTTCCTTATCAGTCATACTATAAGGATCAGGAAATAGTGGCTTATGAATTGGAGATGATCTCTTCATTGAAGACAGCTTGGGTAGGGGAGTCAGTCTTGGTAATGGTCTGTCATACCCAGTTGTTTTCTTCACAGAAGAACCTTTAAGCACAGGAGTATCTTTGAAGATTGCCTTTTCATACTCTGTTTCAATTGTTGGATCAAGCAACCTTTTCACTTTCTCTTCCTCCTCCTTCATTCCTTCATAAGTCATTCCAAAAAATTCATCAGGATCACACCCTTGATTAATCAAAAACATGGCTTTGATCATTAGATCATCAGTTTGGGCTTTAGACACCATTTCTTTCACTGCCTGTTCTTTTTGTATAGGACTGTCCATAAGAACATCCTTTTCAACATCATATCCACAAGTTATTTCTCCCTCTTCTAGATCAATAAAATCATATTGTTGCTTTAACTGAGCTTCAGCTTGCTCATGTTCTTCCAAAAATTCAGTAATGGCAGCCAGGCTTCTTGGATCATCTTTCTGTTTCTTGACACTTTTTTCTTCCATCATAGGTCTTTTGCCTTTAGCTTTTTCAGCTAAGTTTGAAGTTTTGGACATGAAGCTTCACCCTTTTCTATTACTCCAGGCACTTTCTTGGGTGTAGTTTATTCTTGTTCATCCATATTCATCTCTTGCTTCTTATTTTTTGATTCCTTTTCTTTTTCTCTTTCTTGTTCAACCATTTCTCTTATCCTTTCTTTTTGCTCTTTAGTTAAAGACACTGAAGGAACAATCTTCATGTTCAGCTCTTTCTCCAAAGGTACTGGAGATTTTCGAATGAATACAATGGGATCAGAATCGGCCTTTTGGTTATTAACAAACTCCTAAAAATCACTATCAACACTGAATTCTTCAGAAGTGAAGCTGTCTAGTGTACTGAAGAGTTCCTCAAACTCAGATTCTCAGTGTGATCAACAATGGTTTTTCCAGAATATATCACCATTTCTAGACTATGTTCCTCATGCTTTGTCTGACTTGTATCACCCTCTTGTTCTTCCTTTTCATCAATAGACTTGTTGTTATCAATATCAAGCTTTTCTTATTCTTCTTTCTTAACATCATCCACTTCATTTCTTTGAATCTCAATGATCATCTCAAGCTCAGGTATCCTTTTATTCTTGCTATAAATTTCTTTTTCAAGATTTGAGATGATATTAGCTTATTCTTCTATGATGTTTTCTTGTTCCTCCATAGCTATTGTTTGAATTTCAAGAGTGTCAATATGTCCACTGACTTCTTCTCTTGAATGTTTAAGTGCAACATTCAAAGTTTCAACTTCCTTTTCTTTATCCTTCATTTCAGCTTTGTGTTTTTCTTTAAGATCTTTCAGCTCCTGTTTCTTCTCATCAAGTTCTAGAATTCTATCATCTATGATTCTAACCCTTCTGTTTAGAATTCTCTCCATTCTTTCAATCTTTTGCATCAATTCATCCTTCTCATCTGGTCTATTAACATTTGAATCAGTAAAACTCTCTGAGGGAGCAGGCTCAAAAGTTGTTGTTTGTGTAGGCATTTAAGTGTGATGATCCTCCTCATTAGAAGATGATTTCGATGATTTAGAAGCACTAGATGATCCTCATACTTCAGTAGGGAAATCTTGTGATGGCAAAGGTTGAAATGCTGATATGGGTGATTTTTGTGGTGATGATATTGGAGAGAGATGATGAAGTGATATAGGTGAGGGTTGAGGTGATTGTATTGGTGGTTGATGAGGTGGTGGTGTTGGTTAAGGAGATTGTTATGGTGATGGTTGTGGAGTTGGTTGTGGAGTTGATTGTGGTGGTGGTTGTGGTGATGGTATTGGTGATGGTTGTGGTGATGGTATTGGTGATGGTTGTGGTGATGGTATTGGTGATGGTTGTGATGATGGTATTGGTATTGGTTGAATAGCAGGTTGTGGTGATGGTTGTGGTGTTGGTTGTGATGTTGGCTGTGGTTATGGTTGTGGTGTTGGCTGTGGTGATGGTTGAGGTGATTGTTGATTAGCAGGTTGTGCTTGTGCCTGTACTTCTTGATTGATCTGCTGCATCATCCATGGAAGAAGAGGAGAATGAGCCCAACTATAAAAGTTTCTAGGGTCTCTCTTCTTTATATACTTGTATGATCTTGCATCATAGTGACCAATGTCCAACACTGGTCCTTCATTTGCAATGTCAGGGAATGATTCATTGATCAGGCATTGGATGAAACTTGCATACATTAGAAATTTGTATCTTTTCCCTTCTCTAATGATTGAAATCAGGCCATCTGCACTATGTGCATGTTTCATCAGGTCTTTGCTCAGCAAAGCAAAGATGAAACTGATATGGGTGAAAGAGATTCATAAAGTATCATTACCAGGTGTGTTTAGGTTACTACACACACATGCACTCAGATAAGCCAAATGCATACCTATACTCTGTGATGAGTGTTTCACTATTAAATAATGTATTTAGTTTATCACTGCATGTATATTCTCTTCCAAGTTGAGCCTACCAACATATCTGGTAAGTCATGACAGTCTTGTAATTCTTTTGAAATTAAGCACAGTGAATGATATAATGACTGTAATTATATCATTTCCCAAGATTAGTTTCTTCATCAAACTTGATTTCTTTTTGTGGTTTTTTGATGTTTTTAATTGTTTTTGATGTTTTTCATGAATTTACTCAAGATTAATCATGCCAATTGACTGAACCAGGAATTCAAACCTACTAGGTTCAAATGCCTCACTAAACAAATCAGCTAATTGATTTTCAGTTGGTACTTGAATCAATTTGATTAATCCTTTTTAGCACAGTCTAATCTCAATAATGTTTTTTTTTTGAGTGTTGAACTGGATTATTAGTTATAAAAACTGTTGCTGTGTTATCAATAGAAATTGGAGTGTGCAAGAAGTTAAAACCATAGTCAAGCATCTGGTTTTGAATCCAGAGTACTTGAGAGCAACATGCTGATGCAACAATATACTCAGCTTCTGCAGTGGACACAGATACATTTGTCTGCTTCTTGCATTGCCAAGACACCAGTCTGGGACCAAGAAATTGACAACCGCTAGAAGTGGATTTTCTGTTGAAGTTGCATCCTCCATAATGACTGTCAGTATATGCATGGAGATTAAATTCTCCTTCCTTTGGATACCATAATCCAAGAGCTGGCTTGCCCTTCCGATATCTGAATATCCTCTTGACTGCATTTACATGTGATTCTTTTGGATCAACTTGATATCTGGCACACAAACAAACACCAAACATTATGTCAGGCCTACTGGCTGTTAGATACATAAGAGAACCGATCATTGATTGATAGTGAGTCTAATCCACTGGTTTGCCTTCAGGATCAGGACCAATCTTTACTTTAGTATCCACAGGAGTTTCGATGCACTAACAGTCAGAAAAATGAAATTTCTTCAGCATACTACATATTTTGATTGATTTATGAAGATTCCATCTGCTATTTGTTGGACTTGCACCCCTAGAAAGAATGTGAGTTCCCCCATAGCACTCATTTGGAACTTTGAGTGCATAAGGTCTTCAAATTCTTTGCAGAGTTGCTTGTTTGTCAAGCCAAATATAATGTCATCCACATAGATCTGGATTAACAGCATGTCTTTTCCTTTAGATCTTCTGATCAGAGTTTGATCAATCTTTCTTCTTTCATATCCATGTTGAAGAAGAAAGGATGATAGAGTCTCATACCACTTTCTTGGGGCTTGATGAAGACCATACAAAGCTTTGTCAAGCTTGTAAACTCTGTGAGGGAAATCAGGATCTTCAAAATCGGGTGATTGACACACATAAACTTCTTTAGCAATCTTTCCATACAGAAAGGCACACTTAACATTCATTTGATAAACAATAAATTTCATGGATGCAGAATATGCTAGAAAGATTCTGATTGCTTCCAGTCTGGAAACAGGTGCAAACACTTCAACATAGTCAATTCCTTCTTCTTGAGTGTATCCTTGCGCCACTAACCTTGCTTTGTTTCTGATGACGATCCCTCTATCATCGGTCTTGTTTCTGTACAGCCATCTGGTACCGATAGGGTATTGTCCTTCGGCAAGATCTACAAGTTGCCATACTTCGTGTTTCTTGAATTGCAACAATTCTTCCTTCATTGCTTCAATGCAGCTATTGTCTTGAAGTGCCTCTATGATGTTTTTGGGTACTGTTTGACAAAGAAAGCATGAGAACAAACAGATGTTTGCAATACTTGACTTGCTTCTAGTTACCCTCTCATTAAGTTCACCAAAAATGGTTTCAACTGGATGATTCTTGTGTATTCTGTTAGTTGGAATTGAGTCACCAGCAATGGTTACATCAAGATTAGAGACATTCAGTTCATTATGGTCAGAGGCACATTCATCTGATGCTGATGTTGAATTATGAAGATTGTCAGACTCTGTTTTAGTTAATGCTTCTGCTCCAACAGCACTGTGATTGCTTGCATCATTTGATGTCCTTTGTGTTTCAACTGGAGGAGAGGCCTATTTTTGATTTCTGATCTCAGTTGACAGATCATCTGAGTGGGATGGTACCAGGCTTGGTCCTTCTTCAGTAGAAACATTAAGGTCTTGTGACAGTTGTCTGATGGGATCAGCTTGAAAAGGAACATCTTCATTCATGTGTTCACCAAATGTAGGAGAAATCAAGGGAAAATCATTTCTTCTTTCTATAGTTGATGAAGTATCATTTGAATGTTGATTTCCTGTATCAGACAAGTGAAATTGATCAAATGATTTTGTAAATGTGTATCAAACAACCAGTCGGGACCATTTGTAGATTTGGAAAACGAATGTTCCTTGAATTGAACATTTGTAGATTAATCAATAATGTTTAATTGAGGATTAAACACTCTATAAGCCTTTGAAACAGAAGAATAACCTACAAAGAATCTTTCATCAGACTTGGATGAAAATTTTCTTAAATAGTCCCGGGTGTTTAATATTGAGACAGGACTACCAAATGATTTGAGAAAACCAATAAATGGTTTCCTATGAAAGAGCAGTTCTCGATTTGATCTGACATCTCGTCAAATCCTCCTCTCCTCGATGCAATACACTTGAGGATGACGTGAGCTAAGTACTTAAACTGGGGGCACAATTTGCTTTTATTGAGAACATCTGCGTTAATGTCCCTAGTGTACCCTAACTGTTAGAGGGTGTAGCTTGGTCGGGTGGTCTCATCTTCACCTACAACCAGGATTTGCCTAAGATCGGTTGCAGTAACACTGATCTCCTGTCCAAAGATCGAGATGCGGATCCTGTAGGGATCAGTGGGCATATTAATAGTAGCCCCTTCCTAGAAGGTCTGCTGGAGTGATTAGTATGGAGTGCATGGTGTAGATATGGCCTTGAAGATCCTCGATCTCCAGAGAAAGGCTATGATCCCCACAAACTCAGAAGCATTCTGAGTGGTAGCATCTAAGTGAGCACAAATGTTGTGCTTGGGGCTCATGGTCCATCTATCAGCCATGTTGTTGTAACACAAGAAAGATATACATTAGAGATGTGTATAGAAGATGAAAACAATAGCTTTAGCTATTTTAGATCAAACTGGTTCAATCGTGCGATTGAACCATACGATTGAGTTTTAGTCGTACGATTGAGCCTGCGGCTGAGTTCAGTCATGTGATTGAGCCTGCAACTGAGCTTAGACGTTTGCTACACCATGTGGTTGAGTCAGTTGTGTGACTAAACCCATATGCATGATTCATACATATGATTGAGTCGTTTGCATGGCTCAATCGTGCGACTAGTGTTCATCAGCATGACCATTCGTATCCTACACTGTTGAACACCCTAGAATCAAATCTTTGTGAAAACTTGATATTAGCCTTTGTGTTTAGACGCATTAGACTCACAGAGACTCGAAATAACATTTAATGTCCTTTAAATCAACATTTATGTCCAATTAAGTGGTCTATTTTAGGTTATAGTCTCGGTTCTAGGATTTAGCCCAATCGGCCCTTAGGGTTCGAATAAACCGGTCATTAGGGTCTATTTTAGTCTCACAATACCTGTAGATGAATGAGAAATCAGTTAGAATCAGAATCAGCAAGTAATCAGGTAAAGGAAATTTGGGCAGAGTGTCTAGGTAGGAGAGAAGTTTGAATGCTTTGAAGGGTGGTGAGAAATGCGACCGACTCACCTCTCTATTTATACTATTTTAATATTCAGTCGTGCGACTGGACCCATTCTCATGTTCCAGTCGTGCGAATGAGCCCATACTCATGCTCCAGTCATGCGACTGGGGTTCAGTCTTGTGACTAAGCCCATACTCATGCTCCAGTCATGCGACTGGGGTTCAGTCGTGCGACTGGCTCATACTTCTTCATTCATTCGTACGATTGGTTCAGTCTTGTAGTCCGATCGCATGGTTGTCCCATACTCATAGTCCAATCGTGTGACTGGCTCATACTTATGGTTCAATCGTGCGATTGGCTCATCATTATTATTCATTCGTACGATTGGTTCATACTCATGAGTTTGACCTCATACACTTTCAAACCCTTAAACTTTTACTTTTTGATATCTTATATTATGAACACCGATCATCTCTGACATGACCTTTTTAATTGAAAAACCGTTTGATCACTTCAGACGTGATCTTTTTAAGTTAAACTCGTTTGATCACCTCAAACGTGATCCTTTGAATTTAAAACTGATTGGTCACCTCAGATGTGACCCCTTTTAGTGAGTGATTCATAGATGACATCCAGTTGTATAGTCTGACATCTACGCTACAAAATACTAGAAAATACAAGATAGCTTAGAATTTTAAAAGTAAAACAAGACATATTTTTGTTGTTTTGGGTTTGAGTAGAAGAGCTTCAAGTTAATTTAATCATTTCTGGAACGATTCATTATGGAATTAAAGATGTATATCATAATCAATTGGGAACCCCTTTTTAATATGCACTTTGATGCTAGATTCTTGTTTTGTTTAAGAGTTAATAACACTTTCAAGAAATCATACTAGAGCTATAAAATGCACACAATGATTTTGACTTTCAAGAATTGCAGCCACGATGATTGTCAGTATATTTGTCCACTTAAATCCATACACAGACTTTTGACTCACATTGGTGATGAATTAGGTTTAATTATTTCAACAAGCATTTGTGGATCACACACTTATATCGTAATCAACATTCCTCGGGAGATTTTTGAGCGGTCTACGGGTATTGGAAAAGAAGAAACTATTATAAGAGCTTTCAAAGATATGCCAAGCCTTAGATCAATGCCATCGCATTGTAGAGAGGCGCAAACAACAATGAATTCTAGAACATTTAGGTTATGCTTATCCTCAGGTCAGTGCCACCGCACAGCAGAGAGACACATAACCTATCTTCTTGTTAGAGCATTTATTTTTCTTTTGCCCATAAAGCACCAACAACATTAGTCATTAGCTTGATTGCTTTTAGCAATTTTTACATGTGCTATTGCTCATATTTATGGTCATCCGTACACATTTGTGGCGTTTATTTTGCTCGTCACCCCTTATTGGAAATGTGTTAATTGTGTTAACAAGGGATAAGATGAGAACCCACAGCAAGTTGAACAAGTTATCTTGAATTTTAATTCACCAATAAAGTCTACTCATCTATTGTGTTGAATCTACCGACACATCATATAATTAACTAGCAACCTCTAGGTCTACTTTCTCTATGTTACCTCAATAGCAAACTAGTTTAACTATCATTTTTCTTTAGTTGTGCTTAGACTTCTCAGACTTGTACTTTGAATTTTGCATTTTGAGCAAACTTGTTTTGAAGTCCCAACCAATTTGTTCCCTATGTACTATCACTTTACATAAGATTTGAATCAAAATCACATATTTGATTTCACTTCTTTCAAGTAATTAAATACCGCAATTTAATACTAACCTAACGCTATTCTCCCCCCAAAATACTAAAACCGAAAATCTTTTTGTGTTTTTGGATTTTAATACACAGGAAAATAAAATAAACTAAATAAGAGAAAATAAGACAAACTAGTTGGACTACGAACTTTCTTCTTCTTGAATCACATCACTTTTCTTTTTCACGCCATTAACCTCTAAAAGATATAAAAATCTCAGTTTGTCAAATGCTTTTATGTAGAGGTCGGCACGTTGAAAATCAGTATTAATTTTAAAAACATTGATTAATTGCTTTTCAAAACAGTCACGTATAAAGTGATATTTAATACCGATGTGTTTTGTTTTAGGATGTTGGACAGGATTTTTGGTTACAGCAATTGCAGCAGAGTTATCAACAAAAATAGGGGTGTTAGAAAATTGCAAACCGTAGTCGCGCATTTGTTGTTGAATCCAAATGATTTGCGAGCAGCAACATATTCAGCTTCACATTTTGACAGAGCAACTGAGGTCTGCTTCTTACACTGTCAGGTGACTAACCGTCTACCAAAGAACAGACATCCCGTAGATGTTGACTTGTAATTCATCTTGCAACCACCATATTCCGAATCACTATACACTGTAAGCTCAAAATCATCGTCATGAGGATACCTCAACCCGAGTGTTGGAGTACCCTTCAGATAACGAAAGATCCTTTTAACCCCGATGAGATGATTTACTTTTGGGTTCATTAGATATCCAGAGCAAAGACATGTGGCATACATGATATCAGGATGTGAGGCTGTGAGATACATGAGAGATCTGATCATTCCTCTATACATGGTGGCATCAACCAGTTCACCATTTTCGTCAGGTGCCACGTCATGGTTTGTAGCAAGTGGAGTTCCAGCTGCCGAAGCATTTTCCATGTCGAATCAACTGAGGATATCTCCTACATATTTGGTCTGATGCAGGAAGATTCCCTTTGGTATCTGATCCACCTGTAAGCCGAGAAAGAACTTCATCTCCCCCATGGAACTCATCTCAAACTCTGCTTTCATTATAGATTCGAATTCTTTACATAATTCTTTGTTTTTGGAACCGAAGATTATGTCGTCAACATAAATTTGTACGAGTAGTAAATCTCCATCTTTTTCTTTGATGAACAATGTACAGTCAATCACTCCTCTGTGAAAACCATGTTTCACAAGATGAGTGGAGAGTTTCTCATACCAGGCTCTAGGGGCTTGATGGAGCCCGTAAAGAGCCTCGTCCAGCTTGGAAACTCTATCCCGATGATAAAGATGCTCAAATCCTTCGGGTTGACTGACATAGACCGTCTCACTGATTTCACCATGAAGGAATGCACTCTTCACGTCTAGTTGATAAACTTTAATCTTCATGTAGGATGCATAAGCTAGAAATATACGTATTGTTTCCATCCTTGCCACCAGTGCAAACACTTCAGTATAATTTATGCCTTCGACTTGTCGAAATCCTTGAACTACAAGTTGAGCCTTTTTCCTGATTATATCCCCTTGGTCATTTTTCTTGCACTTCATCACCCATTTAGTGCCTATCACCTTAGCACCTTTTGGTTTGTCCACAAGGGTCCATACTCCTAACTTCTTGAACTGTAGGAGTTCTTCTTTCATCGCACTAACCCATGCCTCATCGTTTAAGGCTTCACTAACATATTTTGGCTCAAATTGAGACACAAAACATTGATATGCACCATTGTGAAGATATCCCTTTTCTATTACGGAGGCATAATCAGCTGAGTATAGCTGATTTTTGGTCTGTACTCCCAATCGAACATCCCCAATGACATTGTCCAAGGGATGATAAACATTTAGCCGAGATCCGGGAGTTGTTGGAATAGTTACCTCACTATCCAGATTGTTAAACTCAGGTTCAGTCTCTGTAGCTGTTGGAGTATGAGGTTCCGAAGTGTCAGAGGGATCAGGATTTGATGCTTGTGTACTTTCATTGGCAGGAACCTGTTCCTCCTGGTCCATATTAGCAGTAACAACTGCTTCATCATCTAATGAAGAATCACCTAATTCAAGGTCTCCCCCGGAAGGGCTAGAAGTATCATCTAATGGACCAGTTGATGTCGAGTCTGGTGGAGGAGTGTTAAGAACATCATACATCATCCTAGTAGAAAGCTCGTCATCAGTATGAGAAGGCGACACATTGAAAGATTTAAAGAATCCATCGTAGTCGAAGAACAATAAGGGTCCTTTCCCAGCAGGGGGGGGGTGTATCTTTGAACGTCAACATTGCACCACACTTCTACTTGACCCGTTGAGTTGTTGTAAACTCTCTTGTCTGGTATGTTGTATTAAAGAAAGATACCTTCTTCTACCTTTTCACTAAACTTCCCAGTCTGAGTCTTCTTCAACAACGTGCATGGTGCGCCAAATGATTCAGGATATTCCAAGTTAGGTTTACGTCGTTAGAGTAGTTCATAACATGTTTTTTCATGTCGTTTGACCACTAAGACTCGATTGAGTGTGTAACAAGCATTAGCCACTACCTCATTCTAGAATTGAATAGGCAGTTTCGAGTCAGCTAGCATTGTCCTGGCAGTTTCTATCAAGCTTTGATTATTCCTTTCAGCTACACCGTTCATCTGTGGAGTGTAGGCAGAGGTGAATTGATGAACAATTCCTCTTGCTCTACAGTATGCCTCCATCCACTGATTCTTGAATTCAGTGCCATTGTCTGATCGAATCTAACTTACTTTCAGCTTGTAGAGTGATTCCAGTGTAGTTAATGGATGTTTGAATGATTCAAAAGTTTCTGATTTGGATTTCAGAAACATCACCCAAGAGAATCTTGAGTAATCATCTATTACTACAAAGCAATATAGATCTCCAGCAATGCTCTTTGTGCTGACAGGGCCAAACAGATCCATGTGCAGAAGCTCAAGAGGCATATCAATAGAATTAAATTTCTTTGCCTTGTGAGCATTCTTGGTCAGTTTTCCTTTCTTACATGCTATGTAGAAGTCTGGAAGCTGGAAGTTCTTGACATTAACACCATTCACTAGATCATTCTGAATTAATTGATTTATCTTCCTAGGATTGATGTGTCCCATTCTCCTATGCCATAAAACAGAGTCCCTCTCAGTTGTCTTTGACAAGAAGCATTAAATAATGTGATTGGTTGTGGAGGCTTTTGATAGATCCAAGACATACAAGTTGTTATATCTTGTGGCTGACATAAGAACCATATCCTCCTGAATCACATAGTCCTTATTCAACATGTAGCACTTCTTGTTGTCAAATACAACTTTAAATCCTTTATCACAGATCTGGGAGACTGAAAGTAAGTTGTTCTATAGTTTTTGAACGTAGTTGACCATGTCAAACTTTACTTTCTCGTTTCCCACTTGGCCTTGTGTTGTGATGTAACCTCCTTTCTTCCCAGCAAATGAAACATGTCCCTCTTTAATTTGTTTGACATTGAAAAGGACGGACGAATTCCCTGTCATGTGCCTGGATGCCCCACTACCAATAATCCAGGTATTAGTGATAGCGCTATAGCGGACACCCTGCACATTCAAAGAAACTTGTTAGTTCAAATTTGGGACTCAAGCCTTAATTGGCTTGGGTGACCAAGAGGAATCACACATCATAAACTCAACCCATTATTATTTAGAGGCTGAGGGCATATCTATCTTTTTCTTGTCCTCACTATCAGACACTATACTTGATTTTTATTTCCATAAGCCAGTTTTGTGTAAGGCCTGTTTGTGATAAACAGATGACTGACTTATGGTTTGAACTTTAGGTTCATTAACATTCTTAGGTGGAGTGTTAGATCTTATTTTAGAAAAACTTGGTTTGGCATCATAAACTTCAATTCTCTTTCTGGGCGTCTGATAATAAGGACAATTAGTAGAGATATGTCCTCGTTTTCCACAACTGTAGCAAGATCTTGCTTCTACAGATTAAAGAAAACTTTTATGTGATGTTGAGTTTGGTGAATGTGTGAGGTGAGTATAGTTGGGTTTTATCACTTCCCTTTTAGATGTTTCAGCCTTTCTCACAAAATTTATTGTTTTAACGTTATAAGCATCTTTAACTTGCACTTTGTTTGGACTTTGATAATTTATATGTTTTTGGTTAACTGTTTTAGTCATTTTGGGTTCTGAAATGGAAGTTTGGGAACCTAACTTTAAATTAACCCTTTTAACTTCATCATCCAAATTCTCAACTGGCATCTTGCCTTTTGATTACAAAGTAGACTCCTACTTAGTGCCCGATTTCACCGGCTTACCTGTAGAATCAGGATCACTAACCAAAGGAGTAGACACCACATGATCCTTAACCAGGTTGTTATTGATAGGTCTACATTTTGTATTCAAGAGGATCTCATATGATGGTGGAACTACTTTTTATCCCTAACATTCCCTGTTGTTTCGTTCTTTCACTAAGTTTTAACTATGTGAGAAGAACTAGCCCAACTATGCAGTTTTTGTTTTAAAGAATTAACCTCGATTTCCAAAACTGCTTTCTCCTTAATGGTTTCTTCTAAAAAATTTAAATAAAACTTTATATCATTTAATTGATTTAGAGCAATAACCTCGGTTTCCCTTAGTTGTTTCCCTAAAAGTTCTATCTTTTCTTTAAAATTGCACTCATTTTGTTTTAATATACTATTAGCTTCAGTGTAGAGTTGTAAGTCATTTACTAAGTTATCATTGTGTTCTAATAATCTAGCAAATTACAAATCAATGCTTTCCCTAAATTTTTCACATTAAGAACAAGCATGTTTTGCAAATAATTGATCTAAAAACTTACCTTTGAGGAGTCAGTTGAATCAGCCATAAAAGTAGAGTTAGACTCTTCTGTTGTTGGAGATTCTGAACTTGTTGCTCTGAGCTCTTTCTCAACCAAGTGATTTACCACGTTCACAGCTTCTTCTATATCTGACATCACGAGCTCAGCTTCAATCTCACCTTCACTGGCAGACCCATCATCCAATGCTTCGACAAAGGCAATATTTGATTCTCCAGGAGAAACAAATCGGAAGAACTAGTCTTGTCCTTCATCGCCTTGAGCAGTTAGTGCCTTTGTCTTTTTACTTGAAGAACTAGTTCCAATCACTTCTTTATTTTGATGGTTGAAAGTAGGAAATGGGTTACCATTTCTAGTTTTCTTGGGCTTCACACATTCACGTTTAAAATGCCCCTTTTCACCACAGTTGAAGCTGGTGACCTTGGTTTTGTCAAAACCAAAGGTCGTATCTTTCGTGGCTACTAGATTTTGTCCCGTCTTCTTGACAAACTTTTTGGCTCCTCTAACAACACTTGCTAGAGCCCACATGATGTCCATTCTTTCCAGCTCGTTCTCGTCAACTTGCTCGTAGTCTTCATCTGCAAGATGACAATTTCTGATCTTCCCAACAATTAAACCATAATACTATAGGATTCTATATGCCCAAGATACATAGAATATTGATGCGGTTAGTACGTTATGATCCAAGTCGGGTTATACCCAATAACAACCTTAGCAAACACCAATTAGCAGCAGCATCAGTGAAAAGAGGGTTTTTGGTAGTGTTTTTGGTGATTATTCTCCCTAACAAGAAGTGTTTGCCATAGTGCTTGGGGTATACAAGCTTGAGAGGACCTTCTCTTGGTGCCTTGGTCGAATTCTTAGACAATATCATCCTCCATTTTTGTCTAATTTGCTGCTGAAAGGTAGTTTTGGCAGTCCTTTTTATGGCTGTCCATTATGTGTTGTTTATGTTTTCATAGCTAGCATTATTCACATATACAAGATCCTTTTGTTCTTGGGTTTGTTTATAACTTATAACATCAAAATGGAACCCGAAATTTCAGTTCATTAACTATGTTATAAAGCTAGTTTCCGCTGCGTTTTTTACCAAGTTTAAATGGTTAAACTATGTATCTTGTTCTAACAAACCCCAACACATACGACTAAACCACTACTGCTAGAAGATCCATATGCTCCTTTGCAACTACCACTGTGATATTATCGAGATTATCGGTCTTCAACTTCGTAGTATTAGCTTCAGGCACTATGTATTGGGTCCCTGATTATCCAGACGTTTATGGCCCTGAAGCAGAGGTTTGGGAAGGAGCCGCGGAACTGGACACGAATGTTGTTTGTAATGGTGCTCCTGAAACGACTGGAGTGGGATCTGAGTTGTAGAATGAAGGATTCTGAATGTAGGATCCTTTCTTTGACTTGTATTTCATTCTCAGTTCTTCCTCTCTTAACTTTAAGATGAAGTCATTTATGTCTAATGTTGTAAGAATGTCGTTCTATCTTAGGTTAGACACAAATGAGTCCCATTTCTTAGGCAAACCATCAGCAAAGCTTGAAACTTTGTCTTCCATTGAGGTGGTTACACCATGAATGTGTACCTCACTTATTATATGATAAAATTTGTCAATAATATCATCTAAGATCTCATTCCTTATCGAAGAGAAGTTATCGAACTCCTTCTTGAGAGCCTTAGCCTTCAGTGTCTTTAACGTTGCCTTCCATCATACCTCTTCTTCAGAGCTTCCTATAGCTTTTTAGCCTGCTTGTTCTCAGAAAATTGATGAAAGATGTCATTCAATATTGACTGTGTCAATATGGCATAAACTTTCTTCTCAGCATTGAAGAGTATCTTCTGAGCCTCACTCATTCCACCCAAAGTCAATGTGACTCTATTTGCACTGACTGGTATCGTGTAACCAGTCTCTATTGAAGTCCAAAGATTGGGATCCACTCCATTTAGGTAAATCTCAAACCGTTGTTTCCACTGAGGATTTTCGTCCTAAGTCAACAAATTTGGCGGTTTATTGTGATTACCAATCTCATTCTCCAAAAGTAGTAGAATTTGGATGCGTGAGTCTTTTCCCGCAACAAAATGATCTTCCATTTCTATAAACTTAGTACGTGGAGAGCAGGACAGTTTCAATCGGGCAAATGGACAATAAGTATAGATCACTCGTGCGAATGAACTATGAGTACGTATCACTCGTGCGAATGAAGAGTGTGAATGAATTCAATCGTGCGATTGGATTCAGTTGTGCGTATGAACAAGCCGAATGGAGTGAAACGACTGAAGTTGTTCAGTCATGAGAATGAGCAATGCGACTGAGTTCAGTCGTACAAATGGAGTGAACGAATGAGTTCAATCATATGAATGAGCTAGTCGTGCGACTGAAGGCTGCTGCTTTTGCAAAATCGAAGATTTTGACACTTAGACACAAAATACGATTTTTCTAAGAATCCTAATCTGTTGTATAGTGAAGAGTTGAAGCAAACGTAGTGACTCTTTTGATTAAAATGTTGGTTTTGACACCAAACTTAATTGAATCAAACGCAAAATCAAGAGCCAAGGATCTGATACCACTTGTTAGGACCGTGTACGTACGGAGTACTAACTGATTATGCGTTATACCAAATCAAATAGTGCGGAGTCCTATTTGATTGGCGATCCAATCAGTGGGAACAATTACCCGATCGATATAAGATTGAAACTAAATGTTAAGAACGAGCAGGAATCGATCAGGAATGATCTATGAACTTGGATAGGCTGTTTGGGACGCTCTAGATGGGTAGGGTTTATGTGTATGCATAATATCTCCTCAAGTATTTTGTTTTTCCCTGAATTAGGTGGTATTTATAGGTTAGGGGTTTCCATTCGTACGACTGAACCATTAGCATGGTTCAGTCGGGCGACTGAATCATGTGATTGAGTCATACGCATGACTGAAGGTTTAGTCGTGCGACTGAGTCAATCTTATGTATCAATCATACGGCTGATCCAGACTCCTGGTTCTGTCATTCAACTAGTCCATAAGCATGATGTATTCATGCATATGGTCCATAAGTATGGGCCATTAGCATGAATACTCATCCGACTATGTTGTACATAATACTCAATCATTATTGACTAGAACTATGTACAACAACCTCAAACTTATATAAGAAGTCATACATATGAATTAAAGATAAACAAACATTAAATCATATATCATATTTCATTACATTGTCAAGTTACACATACGTAAGAAATGAAAGACTTTTACATTTAAGCACATAAACTAGGTACACATGTATCACTCCTCCCACCACCGCTACCACAACCACTCAACCACATCCCACTCCCATTCCACCTCCCATCTTCACCACATCCACAACCACCACAACTACTCACCAGGCTGGACCCTCCACCCAACCGACAGTTACACCTGGATTTGCTCTTCCAAATGTCGGGTTAGAGGAACAACTTGCTAACCTCAACCGCATTGTGCTAAGGTTGCTTGCCACCGATGAGCTAAGGGCTACTCAGCTACACAAGATGATGGAGGTGAATGCAGCTTAGGCAAAGCAAATGGTACAGCTGAGCGAGAAAAACGCTCAATACGAGAGAGCGTTAGGCCAAGCCCACCAAGCACTGACAAGTCAAAATGAGCTGGTGTTGGCTTTGGTGAAGAGGATAGAGGAGCTTGAGAAGAAGAACAAGAAGATACTACTAAAGCTCAAGGGATCAAAGAGAGAGCCATTAAAGGTAAAGGATGGTGATGATGGTGATGGTGATGATTGTAGATACATGTGTCCCTAGTTTCTGAACATAATGTAATATGTTTTTATTGCCTTACACCTATGTAATTGAACGGGTACTGAATGAAATACAATGTGTGATTGTGCTTATAATGTTAAATATTTCATTGCTTGGTATGTAATAAAACCTATTAAACTAACTATATAGGTTGTGGTTATTTGAATAAATTTAAGTCAATTAATGATTATGAAACATATTCAAACTTAATCATATGAAGTTCTCATGCGATTGGCCCATGCTAATGGACCATACGCATGAACAACTTCATGCTAATGAACCAGTCGTACGAATGAACCTAGAGACTGGATCAGTTGTATGATTGTAACATGATATTGGCTCAGTCACACGACTGAACACTCAGTCGTGCAAATGGATCAACCGCATGACTCAATCACACGACTGAACCATGCGAATGGTCCAGTCGCACGATTGAGAAACCCTAACCTATAAATACCACTTAAATCGTGGAAAAATTAGACACTTTGCAAAATTCGATACTCAGACGTACCCTAGCCGTCCAGAGACCTCAAGTAACCTGTTCCAACTTCATAGATCACTGTAGATCGATTGCTAATCATTCTTAACGTTTAGATTCAATCTTAAATTGATTCTACATGCGTTCTCACAGATTGGATCGCCAATCAAATAGGATTTCGCACTATTTGATTCGGTATATGCGTTAATCTCTTAGTATTCGTCCAGTACACGATCCTAACAAGTGGTATCAAAGCTTTGGCTCTAGATTTACGTGTGATT
>BJCM01078065.1:0-10584 GCA_018326385.1 Flaveria bidentis
GAACAATGCACTCATGCTCAGTAAAGAGCATGTTATGACTCTAATCACAAAATTAGGATACACTCAGAAGATTGTACCCAAGCTCCTTGATAAAGTTTACCTTTTCAATGTTGAGCTTACCATTTGTGACCTTGCCCCTTCTAGAAATGTAACCACCTTCATCTCCTTCAAAAGCAACTGGTCCTCCATTAATCCTTTCAAAGTTCTAGTGTAGTGACCTATTGCATGTCATGTGCCTGGAACAACCACTGTCAATGATCCCAACATTCTTGTTTGTCTTGAGTTGTCCCTGCACAAAGAAAATGATTAGTTACATTCAGAAACCCAAGCCTTAGTTGTCTTGGGCTCACTAAGAGAAACAGAAGTTAATGCAACAGTAATTGATCCTATGGTTGTGCTAGAAGGATCTTGAGCTGTTGTAGATGGAGAATTTTCAGTAACTTGGTCTTTCTTAGACTTCCACACCACCTTTGGAAACTTGGACTTGACCTTCAATACTTCGGAAGCTTTTGAGACTTCGGAAGTTTTGATGACTGAACCCTCAGAAGATTCTGCAGACATGGCAGCAAACTTCAATACTTCGGAAGTATTCCTTCCTTTCGAGACCAATTTTTCTTCCGAAGGAAATTTTCCACTTGCCTTCTTCTTAGATTTGGAGCTTCGAAAGGAAACAGATTTTCCTTCCGAAGCTTGAATCTTCTTGGAACTCTTGGAAGTCCTTGTCTTGGTCATATGAAGAGTACCTTTAGGATTGTATGGACAATCCTTAGCAAGATGAGAAGTACTTTCACACATGACACATTCCATTTTCTTCTTCCCAAGAGCCTTCTGCTGGGAACAAGACTAACCTTGATGATATCCCTTCTCCACTCTCATCTTTGCAGATGCTGAGACAATCCTTTTGTGCTTAGGACTGTTCTTGGAGTTGGACGGTCCAGGTTGTGTAGAAGTGATACACAACAAATTAGCCTTTTTCTGGGTACTGAGATGATTTAAACATGAACCAGAACTCTTAGCAGAAAAGTTTAGGTTGATGTCTTCAGTCTTTACTACTTCAAACCCTATAGAGATAAAAACTTATTTCTGCTTAGAGTCAAAAGTAACCTTGATCTCTTGAGCCTTCCTTGCTTTTTTGTTGCTCTTTCTGATCAAGTTCTTTCTCATTGACTTGGTCATTACAGTCTTCTTCTTCTCCTCAGAAGGATAGTGTCCCTTCTTAGAATCCTCTTCTTCACTCTTTTCAGAAAGATTCTTCACTATCACTTCGTCATCCTCTTCACTAAAGAATCTATGAGAGGAAGCTCATCTTCACAAGTTTCACACCTAGGTGATCTTACAGACAAGATTGTGTGTGAAGGAGCTATCTCATTTGATCCTAGTCCCTGCTTGTTTTGATAGCACACTTTGTTGTGTAGGGATGAGGATATCATGTTCTTGAAGGTCTCTTCTTCAAGAACACACTTTTCTATCCGAGCTTTGGTAATCACAAGCTCAGCCTAGCACTCAGTTAGCTTAGTTATGAGATCTTTGATCTGAGTCCTAAAATTTGTATGCTCGTGTTTTAGAACTGAAATAGTTTTCTCTAAGTCCTCTATCTTCAGTTTATAATCATTTTCAGTCTTTCTAAAATCAACTTTTAAAATGTTCAAGGACTCAATATTAGATCTCATTTCTATGTTGTAGGACCTATATCTGTTAACTTTAGCAATGCATTAAGGGGTACAGAGATGTTCCAATACCTTGGCTTCATCATGATCTGCCATCAATGCTTGGTTTGGAGAAGCATCTTCCACCTGAAAGCTCCAGTCAAACCCTCCTTCTTCAACAACAACAGCAGCCTGTTGCTTTGGCTTCTCATTCTGGGAAGCTTTATCAGTGTAGTTTGGTCTGGATGGTGCTTGGCCACCAATTGTTCTTGGTGCCTTACACTCCCTGGCAAATTGACCCATCAAGTTACAGTTGTAACACTTGACTTTGCTTTTATCTAGCCCAAACTTTCCACTACTTACATTACTTGGAAACTTCCTTCCAGCCCGCTTGTAGAACTTCTTGGCTCTATGAGTGAGAAGAGCCATTTGCTGGACTATCTCCATGTACTCCAAATCATCTGGATGGATACAGTCCAGTTCTTTAAGGGTGAAAAGAAAGTTGCCATAACTTTCATCAGAAGACACAAAGGCTTGAGAAAAACTTGTCTCTTGGAATGGGTTTCCTTGAGTATAGTTCTCCCTTGGTGTATTTGGGAAGGTGATGAAAGGACCCTTTGGTGAGTTGTCAGGGTAGCATATGAGATGATGTTGTGGTTCTATGCTATCTCTTTCAACGACATGAAGGGTTGAACCCATTTTATTGTTGAAGTTGCTAGATGAACCTTGTATGTTCATCTTCATCGGGTAGCCATTGAGAATCCCATATAACTCTGTCAGGGTGAGAGTTTTCAGGTTCTCGGTCCTCTTGATAACCACACAGTAGTGTGTCCATTGCCTAGGAAGTGAGGACATGAACTTCCTTACAATTTCTCTGTTCTCAAGAGCAACTCCTCCATCCATAAGGGTATCCACAATCTCAACATGCCTGAAGTACTGCTGAGTCATGGTCTCACCTGCTTTGAAGGTGAAATTTTCAAACTGCTGCTTCAGGAGATCCTTCTTGTTCTCTTTTGCTTTAGAGGAACCCTCATAAATCAGTTTTAATGCATCCTATAATTGCTTAGCTGTTTTGCATTTCTTGAAACCTCTGTATACAGAGTTAGGAAGGGCAGGCTGAAGGGGTGTATGGTATGTAAGCCACAGCCTTGGGGATCATACCACCACCAGCAGCAGAAGGGGTGTATGGTATGTAAGGTCCATTCTCAACAAACTCTCATATTCTTTAGTCTAGAGACCTGATGAAACCTTCCATTCTTAGGCACCAGGTATCAAAGTCTTCAAGAGTGATTAGTGGGGACTTGTTCATGGTTCCAGTTTCCATATTAGTTTTGGAAATGGTTGCCATTTGATAAGTTTAGTATTTGTGTGTGTGAGGGATCTAAAGATGGTGAGATCTTATATCAAGAGCCTAGAATGCTCTGATACCAAATGCAGGACTGGTGAAGGGGGTGACTTACAACACAACAACACAAAGAGGAGAATAAACTAAGACTTAATCTAACAGTAAACTTGATTAACCACGATATATGATACTAAGAACACAAGTAATTTAGTAAGAAACAGAACAAGAGAACAAGATACATAAGTGTATGGTTTTCAAGAATGCATTATGTTGCTTTCTCAAGTTCTATTACAAGTGTTACAAAGCATAAAAGAATGTTACAATAACCTGAGATACTTATACTACATCCTACAACCGGCCATACTATGAAACCCAGTTGGATACAATTGACTAGACACAAAACAAAATTAATTGTAGAGTCAAAAGGCAAATTTCCTTTTGACTAGTGACTATGACATGCCATAGCTCACATCCTTATCTATTCCAAAAAGGATAAAGTACATGAAATAGAAAGTTACAGACTCAAGACCTCAATATACAGTTACCAAAAGCATAGACCTTTTCACCAACTCATGTAAGTTGGTGACTTTACAGAGTTGCAGCGGAAAGGGGTCCAGCTTTATGGAAAAATACATCAGATAAAGCATGTTGTTAAAAGTCTTCCGAAGAAATCTGTCTTTAAGAGTTGAGCTTCGGAAGACTTTGTCTCTGAAGCTTCGGAAGACTTCATCTTTGGCTTTGGAAGATATTGGTCTTGGCTTCGGAAGATTTCACACTTAGAGTATTTCTGTTGCATGTGTGAAACTTCCAAAGCATTCTTCTTCAATGCACTTGTGTAGCATGCAGGAGAGACTTTGTGTGTTTGAGTTGCATCAGCCTCTTCATATATTCTCTACAACCTTCTTTTATAAATTTCTATTTTTGTACAACTTTTTTAAAAAAATAAAAAAACAAAACAAAAATAAGTTTGAAAAAATAAAAATTTAAGGGAGAGTATATCAAAATTTAATAAAAATATGAAAAGAGAAATGGAAACTTGATTCAAGATGACTGAGAAATGATTATATATCTTCTTGATATGCTTGTTTTTGCATGACTTAAATTTTAAAATGAGAAATGATAGTAACTAATACTGTTATTTGATTTACATCTTATTTTTAATTTCAAATAGTAGAAAAAATATATTCTTTAATGATATGCTTGGTAGACTCAGTCTGAAGAATAAAGTAAACAGCAACATAATGATTTAAATTAAAATATATGCTTAAGGATGTCTAGATTTATGCAATCATTTTGGCCTGCATAATAACTGAGTTCCGACAAAATTGGATTGAGAATTGATCTTTCACCCACCATGATACAAATCATATAAGCCATATCTTTGAGCCATGTTTGGTGTCTTTATATGTCTTGTGTTTGTGCTAATCTCCTCTGCTGTACGGAAGTACTGACCTGGAGTGATGATCTCCTTTGCTATATGATAGTACTGACCTGGAGCTCTCATCGGCACACAATTAAATGGTCATCTCCTTTATTATATATGAGTATAGACCTGGAGCTCTCACCATTTTGGTCTAAGTTATGTCAAATCATCTAAACGATGAATTCATCACAGAATACAATATTTTGTTGATAATCACTTACACACTAATGCACAAGCCTTGTTCTATAAAGTCCGTAACAAAATTCATGAAATCCTGAGGTTGGGTGAGGGTTTTTGCCAAATGATTATGGGGTCCTAGCATTCTAAAGTATTTAATCAAACCTTAACGAACCATCTACTGCTTGTTGAAAAAGATAGGGCATGGGTTTAAGTGGACAAACATGTAAACAATTGTTATTAATCTGGTTGATAATTTCAAAATCATTTAAAGATTGTGATTAAATTCAGTTATCAATGTGATCTCATTGCGTGTCGATGATTAATTTCATCTTTGTGCTAAAGTATATCTTGAGGATGTGATGTCATGATCGATTCAGTTCTCGATTATAAAAAAACTTAATAGATAAAAAAATAGATATATAAAATAAATAAAAATTATAATAAAACTTCATTTTAATTTTTTTTAAGTCTTCCATATTATGTTGTTACAATTTTATCATTTTTCATGCATTTTATAGAAATTACGCACAAATGAACCCGGGTTCGCTTGTTTTCATACATAGATAAACACAGGTTTATTTTGTTAAAATGAAATGATCAAATTAGAAATGTCGAGATTATGTTTGTGAATGTGTTTAAGATTTTTGTTGCAAGTCATGGTTGATCATTAGTTAAGTAGTATATCTGATCAGAGAACCTGTTCCTCAAGTTTGCCAAAGATACCGAGCTAGGAATCCTCCTCCTATGTCTTCTGAAGCACTCGAGATTAGAGATTTGGGAAAGTTGTTCTAATATCTTCACAAAGGATGCACTGAAAAAAGGAGAGCATATAAATAGGGGGAGCTTATGAGATGAATAATCTTTCTCATCGATTCAGAAAGATTCAATTTGAAGATCTTTCTACTGTTGACTTCTCGGGGTTGAATTCGTATGAAACGTTGATAATGATAGACTAAGGGGGAGTATTGTTGGAGCTATACAAGATAATCTATATTATCAACACAGTCAAAGTCAACAAAAGTCAACGTCACGGTCAAAGTCAATGCGAAAGTCAAACCCGATACGTTCGAGACTTGGGAAAGTTTTTCTAATATTTTATCCTATTTTAGTCATTTTTATGTTTTATATGTAATTTCCATTAATTAGCCTAAGTCTAGGGAGTTAAGTGCAATTAGTGAATATTATATTCACTATAAATAGATTAGTTGTTATTAGTGTTGACTAATGGTTGCATGACCAATAGATTTAGGGATTACTTGAAAACATATTTTACAATCTAATTGAAGATCAAAAGGGTTTTATTGTGTTTATCATATTTTAATCTATAATTTTCATGATTTGATTTAAGTCTGATTATTTTGGGCTAACAACCTATTTAAAAATCATAAAATCATCGTGATTATTGCATAAAGAATTTAATCTTCATAGTTACAGTTATTCAAAAATCCAAAATTCTCAAATAAAAAAAATAAATATGGAACTTTTATCAAAAAATCAAACTTTTAATTTCCAACCAATAAAGCATTAAAAATCAAAATCATATGATCAATTTCATACCTTATGGGTTTTTGTGGGTTATAATCATCCCTAAAACCTAAAGAAATCATGCCTTGAGAGTTGTGATGTGAGATTGTGATACATTTAGAACTAATCTCGTTAAAACTTCTGCCCCGCTACCTTAGTTGGCCTTTTTTATATTTGGGTATAAATTTAGGTTTGGATTGGATAAAGATATTAAATTAAATTAAGATTGGGTAAATGGAAGTGAGCTATACGATTCTAAATGTTAAAGTTCTCTGATGTAAGGTTTATTAAGCTAAAAATAAATAAATATATTGGGTTTGCTTAGAAGTTTGTTAATAGCTTATAGGTTTTCTATGAAAAATGATACTGTGGTAGAGTGTAAACCAAGAAAGACAATCAGTGTACATTATAAAATTGACGTACATGGTTTTAGAATATACTATTCATCCACTTTGTAAATTAATATATAGATAATTATGTATACATACATAATATTTAAAAAATTAATATATTTGAGCCTTGGAGAAGATCGGGTCATGGGCAAGTCATCCACCCCGCTCCCCCTCAAGGTCACCCCTACGAACAACTCTTGATCTAATCAAGAGCGCTAATTAGAAGACTAGTTGCGCGAATAATAAAATAAAGAACAAGCCCTAGTAAAGTCTCGAACATTTACCTTAAACCTTATTGATCAAGTGAATGACATCGCTAATAATGATACAAAATGACAACAAAGGTTGCTAGTTTGCATGTGAAAAACAATGAATTGAACACCTTCAGTTTGGTTGTTGCTCAATCACCGTCTCCTCCTTCCGACCACTAAAAACAAAAGGTGGTCACCTATTGAATTCACCTGAATCACATGCTATGTCAAGTCAGCTTACGCCAATGGGTTTATAAATAAAAACTTACTTGCAATATTTTTTTTACAAATCAATATTTATAACCTTCTCAGACTATTCATAAACATAATTATGATACAGTTCTACCATTCCCATATTCATTTAAATAATAACAAACAACATTATCACAAGCAGGTGATGGTTACTATACAAAGCCAGTGGTGGAGGATTTAAGAGGCCCGGGCGGGCTCTATTTTTTCGTCGGTAGTGTTAAATTTTAGTCTGGTAGTGTAAATTTTTTGTCGGGTAGTGTAAATTTTTATATAAAACTCGAGTTCGCCCCCTCTAAAATAAATTAATTTTGCCCCCGCCCCCCTTATGGATATGTTCAAACTCCGTCACTATACAAAGCGTCTTTTTTATGCGAAGCATATAAAGTTTGGGGGGAATTACCACACAAGAACAAATAATAATCACGCAAGGCGGATTGCAATCACATCCTATTATCATGCAAGAATATCTTATTGCCTAATAATTCCAACTTTATGTGATAATTTCATCTATGCGTAATTAATTATTACACATGTATCATAAATCCATCCGTAACATTTATTCTTGTGTGATAATTTCATATGTTTAGCACGAGAAATCATTGTGTCATAACCTTTCTAATCTCAAGCATGCTATATAAACACAAGTCAAACTTTGCTACTTAACAGTGTTTATTATCTTTTCAAAAACTTGTTGATTAAGAAAACTTAAATGATACATGATTATTTTCACAAACATTATATTTACCCATATTGCCTATATTGGCACTTGACACCCTGGTTAGACCCGCATATGACAACTTGGCCCATTTATGTGATAGTCTGGAATTATTTAGAATTTGTTGGACACTATTTCATTCCTTGGGTCAAAAATGATTTCTAACATGATTGTAATTTGAATTCAAAAAAATTATTATATTTATCATTTTAATCTATTTAATTGTATTATTTACACCATTTACTTTTATATATTAGAGGTAGTTTAATTAAAATAATTACAAAATAAAAAATAGCTTAATGGAGGATTTTATGGTTCAATTTCTTTCAGTAATCACAATTGCGATTAAATCCACCTATAAATTAAAAATCTAAAGATAACCACCCATTATTGACATTTTTCTAACTTTATGAAGCATATACCAAAAAAATAAAAAATAAATAAATAAACAACATGACACCAAGTCACCAACCGATTGAATCATAACTATAAAACACAAATCATCGTTAAAGTAAAAAAAGAACAATGAACAACATCACATTAACAATACATAATAATAATTATAAAACATCAATCATCGTAACAATAACTAAACATTAAAGCAAAGAATTATGTGATGTAACAAAAATTACAAACATAACATGATTGCTAAATGAAAAGGACATTAAAAGGATAAAACAACAAAAAACTACTGTGGAGTCAATCATAATTATGATTACCAAAAGAGATTAAACACATAAAACCTTTATATGTGTTGGTTTTTTATTTTGTAATTATTTTTTACTAAAATACCCATCATGTTGGGAAGTTAACGAAAAATTAATGGTGTTAGTTATGTGTAATCAAATGGATTCAAATGGCAATTATCATAAAACAATATGGAACACGAACAAAGGCGACATTCGTTCGTTTATGTCCGTGGAACGTTCGATAATGTTTTCATTTATGTTCGTTTATGTTTGTTTGTTTAAAGATTTTACATTTTTATTTTACTAGTTTTAATGTTTAAAAATATGAAACTCTAGTTATACTATATCTATCTGTCAACATTTCTCATTTGATCATTTTCAACTTTACTTTAACTAATGTTAAAGCATGACAAACTTTTTTTATGTTATTTATATTTATGACAATAATGTGAAGTATTTTCGGATTATGAGGTTTAGTTTATGTTAAAGTAAGACAAACTTTCGTTTGTATTCATTTATGTTCATAAACATTTGTTTGTGTTTGTTCGTTTTTGTTTGTGTTTGTTCGTATTTGTTTGTGTTCATTTATATTCGGTAAGTGTTTGTGAACAGTTTATTTTTTTAATAAAGAAACACGAACAAAAAACCTCGTTTGATAAATGTTCGTAAACATTTCATAACAGTTTTATTTCCTTGTTGAACAACCATACCAACAAACTAAACTTCATCATATCATTACATCACATAATCATCAAAAAATCTTAATAATAGCTTCGTGAGTTTTCATATATGAGTTATAAACATACCTTCAACCATGACATCATCACACTTTCATAATCATTCAACTAGAACTGAACCCGGCCCGCCCGTTGCCACGGGCTTTCCTCATAAACCCACTGTTTTGAAAACAGGACCGAATCGGACGGACGGACCGATCGATTGGATTGGGATCCGGAGTCCAGTCCGGTCCGGCTTGATGCTTTAAACCGTTTTGACGTTGATCCGGCGGTCGGACCGGTTGAGCCAACGGTTTTTATATATAATTTTAACTTTTTAGTATTTTAAACAATTATAAATTTATTCGGTTCTTATATCCAGTCCAATCGATTGAACCGATCTGACCAGCGGATAAGTAAAACGCTCGGTTCACTGTCCGGTACAGTTCTGAAAACATTGCATAAACCCTCTGACGTGCTTATTCGTTTTTTGTGTTAAAGGGTTATACCTTGTGCATGTTAAGTCCTACCAACCATTGGCGCCCAAGCGTTGTCACAATAATTTTAACATTGTTAAGTACGGAAAGAGAAGAATATGCAGCGTCTCAGTTCTAGATATTGAAACGTAAATAGAAATAAACAACTCACTACAAAATATCCAGAAATCAAAAAAAATTATGTCATTCTAAAAATGAGTGCTAATAATACGGAAGAGTGTTTTATAGAATAAGACTATGAAGTAGAAATGTATCACGTTTGACAGGACATCTATTTTAGCAAAATTCACATCGAAACATAGACTTATTCGGTTTCTAACCAAACTCCTTTAAATAAAATTTACAACAAAATATACATAAAAAATAAACATATCTAAAGTATACGAAAACAATATATTTGAAAAGTATAATAAAAAATATGTTTAAAATAAGTTGAAATAATAAATATAATGGAATAGTTAATAGGAAAATAATATGTGAAAGTGTGTGCATGTGAACGACGTATGGATTAGTGGAAGCAATAAAGAATAAAAAATGTTTGGGGTAAAACTTGAACTTGGGTAAAGTGGACGGGAATAAGCAAGTATCGCCACCGAACCAAACCAATTTCTTGAATCAAGTTTTGTTCTTCAAATCATTTAACCTAAATAGAAAAAATAAAAAATAAATAAATAAACACTATAACAACCGACATATTGGTTTAATATATATTATAATTTCAATAAAAACATTTGGGGATTATTCCTTTTGTTTTCATGATAATATCATCACCAGTGTTTTAAAAACCGAACTTTTAACCGAACCGGGTTTTTTTACGGTTCACTAGCCAAACTGCTCGGATTGTTTTCAAGTACCGGATTATATTATATATAATTCATATATATATAAAAAAATATATATATATATATATATATATATATATATATATATATATATATATATATAAATATGTTA
>BJCM01078068.1:0-10803 GCA_018326385.1 Flaveria bidentis
AAAGACTTTACATGTGTTTAAACAAACACATATGATTAACTCTTATGATTTAAACATTCCAAAGGTTTCATAAATCTTACTTGTACATCAATCTTATTCAAGAAGCAGTAAGAAAGATCTTAGGAGTCTAAATGGATAAATGAATAAAAATAACTAAAAGATACATAAAAGAAATTATCAGTTGAGGATTAAAATATTATGTGCAATTTGTTAAATTTAGTTTCCTATGTAATTGACTATGATTGTGGGAACAAACATTGAAAATATGTTTAGAATATTAAGAAATATAGTTCTTCAAATTTTGATGTCATTCCTATGAGTGAAATAATTTATATAAATTATTTTAGTATTTGAAGGAAAAATTTATGCTGGAAGAATTGAACCTGGAATGAAGTTGAGGAAATTATATTTTAAACCTTATGAATTATAGGATTTACAGAAAAAGTGTCATGACCTAACTTGAAGTTATGAATAAGTTATGAATTTTGAAAGTTTCGGCCACATAAAAATCGGGAAAATACTTTAACTTTGCAATAAATTATGAGAAAAAATCAGAAAATATGAAAAGCTGAAAAGTACATTATGTACGAAAATAGGAATTTTTGGACATATTCTGATATTTTTAATAAATTTGAGTAAAATGATGAAAATCATAAATATTGACTCTGTTATGATTTAGGATTTGGAAAAGTTTTGAGAAGTTATATATAAAGTATCAAATATTTTGATAAGTTTTTAGAATTTTTAGAAGTCCGAAAGTAATTTTAACAGTTTATTTGAACATTCCAAAAATTATAAGAAATAAACTGTAAATAATTAAAATATGAAATCTGAGTATGTTATGTTTTATTTCCTTACTTATTTATTCTAAGAATTTTGATATTATTTGAGGTACTAAAAATTTTAAAGAAAATATTTATGTTTCCTAAACTATAAATATTTTTGTTTATAGGTGATTTCGTGGAGTAAAGGTGAGATTCATAGCCCCATTTTGATTTTTATAAACTTTTGGGGGAAAAATCATACTATTGTTTTTTATGATTGATGTAATTTTTGAGTAATACTGTCATTTATGTTACAACCATTAATTCGAATGTGGAACTGTTGGATAATATAGGTAGCGCTACTTAGGAAATAATTTCCTGCACCAACAGGATGAGTGTTGTGATGATATATTATCTGATTTATGAATTATGTTATGACAGTATGGTTGATCTGATTATTAAGTAAGGTTTGGTTGTATATGATGCATCAATAATATTTTGTGTAAGATAAACATGTGAACTCACCAACATTATGTTGACTATTTTGAGTATGCTTTTTTAGGAATTCATCATGTCTAACAGCTTAATGTTCTTTTTTGATATGTATAACGGCTGGGGAGAAGTAATGGGGAAATTCTGTGTGAATCTAACTGTGAATATGTATGATCTCAGCCTATCGTTGGACGCGTATTTCCACCATTACTGAAGATGTAGCAGTTAGATAATATGTTGTAATAGGATTATAATTAGATCAAATTTTGACTATCATGATTTAATGTAATCCTAACCTTATTATTATCTTATGAATTATGTTATGTTTGATATATGCTGTTGTGCTATCTGATAAAACTCTGTTAATCAATGAGTTTTGTACAAACAAGTCACACCCAAATAATTATCTCACGTTTTCGCCGGGATGTGACAACTTCAGACTTGTTGAGGGCCATTTTGAGTGTGGTGTAAGGAGGAGTGAAAACCAGGTTGAATAGGATGAAAAGATCTTACAATCAAGAGCTTAAGAAGCTCTGATTCCAATTGCAGGATCGGGTTTTGTCACCAAACACTTTGTTTTCTCTCAAACTCACATATACTACACTCGGATCAGATGAAGCAGAATCTCTTCTAAGAGTTGATAATAATATAGTAAGTAGCAAAGAACACATAGAAATAATTTTCAAGGTACTTGTGTATATTACTTCTCAACTCAAATTATTATAAGACTCTTACAAGAATATTATATGAGTTACAATGAGAAACTATATATACTACTACCTACAGCCGGATATACTTTGATACCAGTTGGAAACCTACAACTAAAGCATATACTACAATGCTAAAGTTAAGGTATCTTAGATGAAGAATTATCTAAGATATAGTAGTCATGACATGTCCATGACTTACCTTTTATCACTAACTAAAGTTGGCAACTGTACTAATTGATAAAGGTGAACAGTGAAATAAAGTATGGTCAATTACATGGCTTTTGAAAAAACGTGATATATTATATTTGAGGTCTGTAGCGGAGTGTCAGATAGGCCATATTTATGTCCACTGGTTTATAATAGTGTCTTCCGAATGTTAGTTGGCTTCGAAAGAACATGTTCTTTCGAAGCCACTTATACTTCAGAAGGGGCTACTTCTTTAGAGGCTTAAGGACTTCTTCTTTTCTTCATACTTTAGAAGTTGACTTCTTATCTTTTCTTCTAAGTCTTGATCTTCGGAAGTGAATACTTTGTCTTTGGAAGTTGGACTTTACCTTCGGAAGTAGATCTTACACTTTGTTTTTGGAAGAACTCATTTTCCTTCAGAAGTTCCACACTTAGCTTTGGAAGTCCTTTATTAGTTGTACCAAAATAGTATAAGTGATTTGGTTTTGGTTGCACCAGCATTCTTCTTTATCCAACACTTTAGGCCTTGATCGAACACTTACATTTCCGGTCTTGGTATTCCTTTGTTCGGATCTTCCTTGAACATACAACCCATCTTATCGATCATCTTTTGAATCCTTTCTTTGTTGTAACTCCTTTAAGTTCATGGCCGCAACCACTTCCTCCATAGACAAACTCTCTCGCCCGAACATTAGAGTATCTACGAAGGGTTTATAAGATTGAGGCAGAGATGACAAGAAGATGATTGCCATGTCTTCGTCTATCAACTTCTACATCAATGTTCTCAAGATCAAGAATAATCTTATTGAAATCATTGATGTCGTCCTCTAAAGACTTTCACATTATCATTTGGAAAGTATACAACCAACTCTTAAGAAACAACCTATTTGCAAGAGATTTCGTCATATACATGCCTTCTAACTTGGTCCATAGACCAGCAGTCGTGGTTTTCTTTGAAACTTTATTGAGGACTCCATCACGAAGACTAAGAATGTTGACGTTGTGTGCCTTTTCCATCACCTCCTTCTTCTCATTTTCGGAAAGCAATCCAGGAAGTCTTTCTTCACCCTTCAACGCATCTATGACTCCTTAATGAACTTACAACACCCACATTTTCAATTGCCACAAACTGAATGCATTTCTCCCATCAAATTTCTCAATATCAAACGTCGCATTCGTCGCCATTCTTCAATCTTTAACTGTTCTTCCTCTTTCCTTCAAAATTGAGCCAACCCTAGCTCTAATACCAATAGGTAGAACCAAAAAGCATTTCAAGATTGATCAAGAATCAAACGGAAGAATTCGATGTAAGTTTCTTTATTAGAGAGAATTACTCATGAATAAGTTACCAAAAGATTGAAATTGAACTACGAAAACCTAATACTCTTCCCTTTTAAACCCTAAGCTGTTAACGGTAATTAACAACCTAAAGAATATTACACTAAGACCCCTCATGGCCTCATCTATGACTAACCGACCATTATAAAAACAAGATTCTTTAACACTACTTTACTTAACATCCTAATCGCTAATTTCTCATGTGGATGTGAACATACTATTCGATTCGTTTTTCAATATCCATAGCACAGCCTTTGATCCCAACTCAATGAAATTAACCAACTTTGACTGAGTATGCTCTTCATGATGAATGATTACAGTTCATGGTCTAGATATATATATTTTATAATAGTATGGACATATAATATATGAATTTCCAGGCTTATAAACTTTAAATTCTTGAGTTATACCCCTATGTATTCAGTCGTTACACACTTTGTATTTCTATTTTTTCGCTTATAGATTTTATAAAGGAAAAATGTATTTAATTAATATCTTCATGTACAAATCTAAAACAAGTTACAAGTGATCAAGAAGTATCTTCTTGTCCAATGTTGAACCTAGAAATATTAATATGGCGGATATAATTAGTTGTATTTGATGATATTTTATCGATTATCTACAATAAATGTATTGGAAGACATAGATAACCTTTTTTTTAACGGATGACATATAGAACTATGAGTAAGAGATTGAAGCAATTTATATGCCAAAAGAAACATAAATAATGAAGCATTCCTATTTGCCATTTATTTTATATTTACTACAAATTATCCTCCATGACTAATATATTACCTTGTCACTAACTCACTATACATGCTTGATATCAAAAAATTTAATTACTTATTTTTATAATAGTCTTACTCGATTGGAACATGACAACTTTAAAAAATATCAGCGTACCTTATATCATGTGAAACAAAAGAATCTAATTATTTAGTTTTTGATTTCTTTATGCTCGTATTATCTAAATATTCGACTTAAAAGATTACTCTGTTGTGTTTGATTTTCTTTAATTAGAAAAATCCAATATTCATTCTTTATGTCTTCAAAATTTCGATGAGAGTTATTTATAAAATTCGAATGTCACTTGAAACATAAACCTACTCTCACAATTATTGTGTCTTATGCTAATTTAAAAGCATTATGTATTAATATTCGTACTTTTGAAGCATGATTCACACTTAGATGATAATAATTGGAGAGTGGCTTATAACATCATGACTAGACCGTGTTTAATGTTTTAATGTTTAATTATATTTTTTAAAGTAATAAGAATGATATGACAAAAAGATCCGATATAACTGTACGTATTAAGGTATCAAGTAATGAAACTAGGTATGTGTCTATACACATCTCAATTAGAAAGCTTGAATATAGATTCACAATTTCTTTAAGGTTTCAGGACAATACAAACCTTGTTTCTAATGAGCTAAGGCTTCTTTATACTTATTCAAACTTGAAAACCACCATTAAACTTGCTTTGGGGTTTTTTGCGTGATAAGCTTGTCGCTACAATGATATTCACCAAGAATATCTTGAGAATATCACTCTTCATCTCATGTTATAATATGTAACGATGTATAAATCTTGTTAGTTCCAATCTATAGCTTTATGTTTTCAGGAGATCATCATTCTTAGCAGCTTGTAATCTATCATTGGTCACTTGTATGCTGGCACCAATATCTACATAGCAACATTTATATTCTCTACACTTTCAAACATAAACTTTACTTAAGTATATTTAGTCTCTTACACTTTCAAACATATACTTACTTAAAGGATATTTTGATCTCTGTTGAGCATATTATATGTCTGATTTTTTCACATATGACATTTATTAGAGCTTTAGCCGCCATAACTGTGTTTTTCTTATTGTATCAGTTAGAGTTGTTACGTGATGTATGTAATTCGTTTACTATTGCAGACACCTCTCCAACTCTTTTGAGGTGTCATCGTCATTGTTTATTGTTACAAGACCTTACTACTGAGGTCCCTTGGGCTGAGTAATCCGAATCAATTGTGGATGAACTTGATCATTGAGTATGCACACAAAATATGGGGTTGAGGAATCCAAATCAATTGTGGTTGAACTTGATCATTCAGTATGCACATAAAATGTGAAGGGACTCTTGAAGAACACGATGGAAAAACAAAATATACACAAAAATACAAATATGATTCGACACTTGATGTCGATACAACTATGGGTACTTATACACTTACATGAATAGTTATTAACCGTTAACTAATCTAAACGACACAACCAACAAAACGTTTCACAAAAACATACACTTTTAATTTTGTGGTTTGACCTTTTATAAATTTTCTAATAACACTAACTTGCAGATACTTTCTTGATTAATTCTAGTTCTAACATTCACTCTCCTAATCAAGAAATTCATAACTTTGTTTGAATTCTTTTGTTCATCCATTGTGCAGTTCATCTTCTTGTTTCCTTCATGTTCGAGATTCCAATTCCAATTCGACTTAGGCTCTCCAATTACTATTGATCAAGATTGAAGCATGTTAGCACCATCGGCATCGAATTTCTTTATCCATCCTTGAGTTATCATGTTTTTTTTATTTTTATTTGAATCGGGTTACAACAGGTTAGCGCTACCATGATCAATCATTTGTTCGTGATGAAAGTGCTTTGTTTTTCTATAATTGTATTTGAAAATCAGAAGTAAGCAACCTGTTAGAAATCAAGTGGCGCGCTGGAACAAATGATTCAAAACTAATACGCAAAACAATTAAGAAAATATAACACACACAAACAAGAGAATTTAACATGGTTTGTTTCAGGTGGAACATACTTCCAGGGGTTGCAACTATGAATCTTTTACTAGTTCAATACACGTGATTACAATACATAGCATGAATACATACAGGGAACAAATTAGGGATTTTGGCTTGGTGAACAAGAGAACCCAAACGATCCTTCTAAACATTCAAATTAAATAAGCCCACTAGCAATTAACTAACCTAAGGACATCAAGCCAACAATCTCCCATTTGAATAAACACAACGCCCACCAACAAGCACACAACAATCCATGACTTTTGTACTCAGTAATCCCTAAACACATATGAACAAAAGTCATCCAGATCCAGCTCCCAGAGAGCAAACCAAACTTTACACCTATTCGCGTCAATGTTCCAGAAGTTGCCATACGCTACTAGATCAGTCGATTAAGGAGTTATGAATACTCAGCCTAGGCGGAGAGTACTTGGGCTTGATAAGTTGCATACATGTCAATTATGTTAAATATTATAAGTTTACTAAATTATATAATAAAATATGTGGATATCAAAACCAGATCGAAACGATATATGTTCAATCATCAAAGTATTTCAAAACTAACATTCATTCTAAAATATTCATGACATATGAAACATTTAGATGTCGCTTCCAAGGTATCCCCATATTGCTCATTAATATTAATCCCATTCGATTCAAATTCAACCTCATCATTTAACTTCTCTTCATCGATGGACACAATTTTTGTGTCGCCATGTTCCCTCATGTCACACCCCGATCGACGGCGGAATCATCGTTGCGGACGAATGTGAATCGATTTCTCATAGCACATGGTAATAAATACATTGAAATAACATTAAATGTCATTTTCATTGAATTATACTAATCAATCAATACAATACAATCAATTAAAAACATAATGAAAATTGTCTTTAACTTTTGATTAAGTCCAAATCCTAAGTGTGCATTTAGAAGTCCACTAATCTTCATTCCTGAAATCATATGAAAAAGTAACGAGTCAACTAACGAATTAGCTTGTGAGTAAACACAGGTTTGATACATATATAGATTGATTAAAAATGATTGTAAACAATTCAATTCACATGGCAATGTCAAGACTTATAATGGAATAGTATAACATAAAAGACAAACCAAACACAATCAACCCTAGTGACTGACTTGACTCGGTCCGCAGACGAAACCTTATAGAATGCATAATTCCGGTCCCAATCACCACACGACTAAAGAAATGGGGTGGGTTTGTCAAACCAATAGATCTATCATTGTTATCGTGGTTGCATGAATTAATGATCGTGTTATCAAGTTTATCTAACTATGAACACATAATCGCAAGTAATAACATAGCATGTATTGAATTGAATTTAGAATGAAATAGAATAACAATGAATATCAATGATTGAATATTAAAACACATGATTTCTCCAAAATATAAAACACATAAAAAGGGCTATGAATACTCACTTGTTAAATATAAGCGATTTGATAATGATAGAAGGCTAGATTGGACAATAATACTTCCCCACTTTCCAACCTAAGGGTTGGTGTCTTGTGGTTAGAATAATAATGATTTAAAGAATAAGGATGAATTAGAGTTTCAATTGGAATTTGAGTTTACCAAAATAATTTAAGTAACATATTGTAGTTTAACCTTTTAAACTTGATTAAATAAAATATGATACATTGATTAGTTAATTGAATTTGAAAGTAATAAGAATTATTAAATCTAATTAAAACATTTAATTTATGGTATTTGAATGAATATTAGTGTGTGAAAAAAAATTAATAATAAATTCTTTTATTGCATGAAAGTTCAAAATGGATTCGGGTTTGGGTTTATAGTTTCAAAATGGGCAGATGTTACAGTCTCCCCTACTTTAGGAAATTACATCTCGAAATTTAATCAGGAGAAGACTTTATACAGAAAGGTGAGGATATTTGGAAATTTCTTGACAAAACAGAAAGAATCATAAATTGGATTGAGCTTTTGGCAACCTTTATATTTCAGACAGTGTGAGACGATAGGTTGGTTTTATCACGAATTAGAGCAAGGAAAAAAATCCAATAAACTTGACTTTATGAGTAAGAGAAAAACATATAACTATAGCTTGAGCATCAACATTAATAACGTAGACGCTAAAGATACAACTTTTATTGCCATTGGCATCAATTAAGACCAAAACTTAGGGGGTATTGGTTCGGAACATGATATTCACTACATCATTATTGTTTTGAGCTTGATGAGCATTGATGTTAAAAGCACGCCCTTGAGCCACGGGAATAGTGTTAACGAGTTGAGGGCATTGATTGCAAAAATGATTTGGATCGCCACATTGGTAGCATGCACGACCTTGAGTAATCATAAGAGGATGTTGGATGACAGGTGCATTAACTTGAGCCTTAGCAACATTCTTGCACGTGTTGGAAGTATGACCAAAATAACCATAATTAGTGCATTGACGACAATGGGTGTGAACAGGATGGTGATACTTGCATTTGTTGCATTATGGAAAAGGTCCGATATATGGTTTCTTTGTCGGAGCTTGATTAACAATAACTGGTGGATGAGTTGGTGCAAATTGATTAACTGGAACAGTAGGGGTAACCACAACAAAGTTTTTAGACTTAACCTTCCTCTTCTTATCATTAGAAGTTTTAGGCTTGTCTTCCTTGGTCTTTTCAGTAGAAGGCTTCTCAGTTTCCTTCTTACTTCCCTTCCTTGTCAATGTTCCAGCTTTGACATGATTGTCGGTCAATTGGGCAGCCAAACGGATAGTGTCTTCCAGGGTTACAGGATTTCTTCCCCAAACGATATCTTGAATTTACGTAGGAAGACCACCGATGTATTTCTCAATGGCTCGAGATAGAGGAGTGACCAGATGAGGAAAAAGAAGACTCAATTCATCGAATCTGTTGGTATAGGTTAGGTTTTCTCCACTTTCCTAGGATAAATCCCAGAATTCAGCTTCCAGTTTCTTGATTTCATTTCTCGGATAGAATTCTTGAGTCATGAGTTCTTTGACTTCATTCCAAGTCAATGCCATAGCAGCATCAGTTCCACGGGTTTGTTTCTCCCCGTTCCACCAAGTGAGTGCCCTCTTTTGAAGTACACTTGTAGCATAGCGAACCTTAAGATTCTCGGGACACTCAATATTGAGGAAAGTGTTCTCGATACTCTCGAACAACCATAAAAGCCCAGTGGCTCCTTTTGTCCCGTAGAACTTGGTGGGATTGCAAGAACTAAAGTGATTGTAAGTACAAGCTCGTGGAGGATTAGGTGCAGCTGGGTTTTCAACAGGGTTAGTGCCTTGATTTAAATGGGTAAGCAGTGTTGGGATGACCTCAGCAACTTCACATGCCACAATGGCAGCAATCTTGCGGCTTGAGTTTCCAGATCGAGATCAGTTTTGACAAGAAGACATGCTAAAATATTTTGGAAAAACTTTTATGAGTATCGGATAACGAGTTTTATTATTTCAAATAGTTAGATTGATGATAAGATGATTTAAAATAGCAATGAGATGTTTCGAGTGTAAACGTGTGATTAGCAAACCAAAACGAATACGTTGACTTATCAAAGTATTAGGTCAACCATAACTTTAATAAAAACATGCGTACCTATAAGTGGACACTCACCCCAAAGGTTCCCAAACGGATCCATCGGTTGATTTGGATTTATATGAATACCTTGTCTAGACATAACACCTCGAGATACAGGCATCACACTCTTCCAACATTACTTTTTTTCAATCATGTGACAAACTTTGACGAGATTTGAAAACTAAAGACACATAAAGACAACTGTTAATCTTTCTAGAGAACTAACAAAGATAACAATTCAAACTTCAAATTTTGAAAACCATTTGATTTAGGCACACAATGCCTTAGGATATGATTTGAGAATCGTGTGTGCAATGATAAGAATCAAGGTGTAGAAATAATCACATAAGGCATATAATCATATAATCATGTATAATCATAAAAGGCATATAAAATCTTATCTAAGCATAATAAAATACAGAGAGGACTCATATGTGAGGTACTTAGTTATAGTCTAGGTCATTCTATTTCTAATAACCTAGTTCCCTATAACCTGGTTCTGATACCAATCTGTCACACTCCGACCGACGGCGGAATCATCGGGGGATGAATGTGAATCGATTTCTCATAGCACATGGTAATAAATACGTTGAAATAACAATAAATGTCATTTTCATTGAATTATACTAATCAATCAATACAATATAATCAATTAAAAACGTAACGAAATTTGTCTTTAACTTTGACTAAGTCCAAATCCTAAGTGTGTATTTAGAAGTCCACTAATTTTCATTCCTGAAATCATGTGAAAAAGTAACGAGTCAGCTAACGAATTAGCCGGTGAGTAAACACATGTTATATATATATATATAGATTGATTAAAAATGATTGTAAATAATTCAATTCACATGGCAATGTCAAGACTTATAATGCAATAGTGTAACATAAAAGACAAACCAAACACAATCAACCCTAGTGACTGACTTGACTCG
>BJCM01078089.1:0-14721 GCA_018326385.1 Flaveria bidentis
ATTTTAATAATTAATAAATTATTAGTGGTCCAAACAGTTCCTTTAAATATTCATCGTTTGAATCACGTTTTTTTTAATGGGGATTTCTTGAAATATTATAAATCAATATGTTAAATGAATAATTATTTAAATAGTTATTTAAATATTTATTTAAATAGTTATTTAAATATTTATTTAAATAATTAGTTATTCACCATTTCATTTAACCATGTTATATATAATTATTTAATAAATTTATTCCTTAAATTTTTGTTTAGATTCTTGAAACTTATAAAACAATATAATTTCTATTATTCTTTATTTTGAGTTTTGATATTACAAGACCTTTATAAAGATTATTTAAAATGTTTAAAAACTTTATAAAATGACTTTAAATAATTTTATATTATTTTGCAAGTCATATAATTAAGTATTTAATAAATCATCTTTATCAATTTTAAATAATTACTTTCTAAATTAATTATTTCTTTTAACACATTATATTTAATCCTTATTTATTTAAATAAATTAAATTATTTAATCATACATTATCGCTCTCAATCTTAATTAATTTATTTCGTCTTTATTTAACCAAAACATAATCGTTTGTTTTATTTGATTTGATTTAATTATTAAAACCTCCCAAATTCTAATTGAAACCCTAGTTCACGTCTCATTGTTAATCTTATTATTGAACTTAATCTTGGAATCAATACGGTTAGGTAACTTGTAAAAAAAATGAATGGAGCCTAGTTTAAACTCTTATCATCACCTTATTTGTATCATGTGAGTTTCCTTGCCCCCTTTTTACTTAATTTCACACCTTTTGGGGTAAAACATGTTAACTTTATAAGCTTACACTTGTAAACATCTTGATACTTGTAAATGCACATGCAATTCATCTTTACCTTTTTGTCAGGTTTATTTGTGTTATTGTAAGTCTTATATGAGATACATATTTTGTTTACAATCATTAACTATTGCTAGCCTGGCGACGTCTTAGATCTTTGGGCCTGACAAGCCTATTTGGTGCTAAAGTCGATGTATTGCCGACTCCTGATAACGTATGCTTGTTCATCATGGGAACCAAGTACACTTAGCCAATCATATGTACTTGTAATCAAGTCGAGGTTTGGTTGTAACTGTATGTGTTCTATAAGCTTGCTAACTCGTAACCATTGACATGAATTGTTACTTGTAACCCCTTATATATATATATATATATATGTATGTATATATATATATGTATGTATATATATATATGTATGTATATATATATATATATGTATGTGTGTGTTTAAACCATGGGAACTCACCAACTTTCAAAGTTGACCCTTTTATTTTTAATATGTTTCATGTTTGATACTTGAAGATCTTCTTGTGCTCATATAAGACTTGGACCTTGTTTAACTAAATATGTTATTTCTTTGTTTGAAGTTCTTGTATTGTATGGACTTATTTGTCTTGTAATGTTTAATGATAATGATATTTAATATTATTATAACTTATTTAGTTCCACGTGCTATGAGCAATCGTCTCCCATTCGTCCGCCCCGATGATTCCGCCGTCGGTCGGGGTGTGACAGTCCGTGATGTGTTTTCGTACTAATTATAACATATCATCATGCACATATTTAGTTGAGTTTACTATTAAACTTACGCTCATATGATAATATAAGTAAGCATGAACAATGCAAAAATTACTCAAAATGACCTTTTAAATTTCACATTAAAAATGACTAATCTATCTCTTAGTAGACATGATTAAATAGTTATACCTTAATAGAAAATATTATAATAAAACTCGATAAAAAGAAAACAGAAAATAAATGTTATCTAATAAATTAAAAAAATACTTATAAAATAAATTAAAATATTTCTAATGAAATAAGAACACGTTTCAAAAGTTAGTTAAAAACATCTTAAACTTTAAAAAATAATGATTTTGTTGATGGTAACAAATAAAAAAAGAAAAAAAGAGACAATAATGAAATAAAAAAACAACTGAAAATATTGATGTTAATTTAAATACATTTTTAATAGTATTTTTTTAATTTTTAATTGTAGTTTCTATAGAAAAAACATGAGTATGGGTTAGGAAGGATATGGGTCAACATGGGTATGGGTTAAAGATTCAATGAAATAGGTGCAATAAATTAGTAGTAACGAGCTTTCCTAGGGCAATACTTAACACAATAAAATTTTGATTTATGCCTTACTTTTAGATTCAATGCCAACTCCAATCATCTTTAATCTTCAATTCAATAATCAATTTCAATATTCTCGATCTTCTTCATACCCTTTGCTAGATTTAATCATATCACACCATGTGTTACTTGTTTGAAGCATTGAAATGAGCTCGAACTTCCACAACTATCAAAGACCATAGTTGCTCCATTTATTTGTTCTTGATCTACCTCTTATCTGACATATCTAAAGCCCAGCCTTCCATGAATCAATTTTTTGCCTCGCTGATTAGTTTGTCTAAAGCCCAAAGTAACTTGACGTGGTACAAAAAATACCCAAAATGACCCAAAACTTAATACACAAGTCTCTTTTGCAAAACCTACAAGTAATGTTGAGCTGATATGGTCAAGCCCAATAGGCAAAAGTTGTCGCTAATCACATCAGTCATCCCTTTTGCCATATAGCTCATAAAGAGCTATACGAGTCATATGTCATGTTATCTATACGACTTGTATGTCAGGTGCCTTTGATGTGATGCGTGAGTTTTATTTATGCTCGCACTTTATTTGACATGACGTAAGTGTCACACCCCGACCGATGGCGGAATCATCGGGGCAGACGAATGTGAAATGATTGTTCATAGCACATGGAACTAAATTAGTTGGAGTAATATTAAATATCATTATTCATTGAACAATACAAGTCAATTAAGTCATTTACAATACACACAAAAAATATAAACAACAACATAAGATGTTTAATTTATCTGAGTACAAGTCCTATATGAGCAAGAAAAGTTCCTCAAGTATCAAACTTGAAAAATGTTAAAAATAAAGGGTCAACTTTGAAAGTTGGTGAGTTTCCATGGGTTAACTTACATATATATAAAAAAGATTTATAAGTAGCAATTCATGTCAATGGTTATGAATTATGCAAGTTTATTGAATACATATAGCTACAACCAAACTCAACTTGATTACAAGTTTATATGGTTGGCTAAGTGTGCCTGGTTCCCATGATAAACAAGTCATACGTCATCAGGAGCCGACAATACATCAGCTTTAGCCCATAGATCTAAGATGTCGCCAGGCTAGCAATAGTTAATGATTGTAAACAAAGTATGTATCTCATATAACACTCACAATAATATCAATAACCATAACAAAAAAAGTAAAGATGAATTGCATGTACATTTACAAGTATCAAGATGTTTAAAAGAGTAAATTTATAAGGTTAACATGTTTCACCCCAAAAGGTGTAAAATAAAATAAAAAGAGGACATGGAGAACTCACATGGAAAACTCTCGTGCTGAAGTGCACTTAAGATAACAATACGAAGATAAACGTATCCCAACATTTTTTTCACGATTCAAACTAAGATTTAGCGTCTTAGGATTAAAATAAAGATATAGTTCAAGAGTAAGAATGAATTAGAGTTTCATTTGAAATTTGAGGGTTTTAATAATTAAATCAAATAAAAATAAAATAAAGCAATCAATAATGTTTTGGTTTAATAAAGATGGAATAAATCATTTAAGATTGAGAAATGATAATGATTGATTCAATGATTTGATTTATTGATTTTTAATAAAAATTAGGTATAATGTGTAAAAAATAAATAATTAATTTAAGAGTTAATTATTTTAAATTTGATAAAGATAATTAGTTGAATACTTATTTAAATAACTTTAAAGTTATTTAAAACTATTTTATAAAGTTTTTAAACGTTTTAAATGCTCTTATAATATTTAAAACCTTCCCGGTGGTTCCATGGCCCTTTCACACCCTTTGCCATGCCACACTCGCCATTCCGATTCGTCAGTCGTTTGGTATTATCGTCCCATTCAATATTTCAGTTTTAGTGCATGTTTGGCAAAATAAAAATAAGTTACTTATTGACTTTTTGGAGGATAAAAAGACCAAAATACCCCTCCAAAAAGTCAAAAAGTTGGAAAGTTTTAACTTTTAGTGACTTTTGGAAGGGTATTTTAGTCATTTTACCCCTCCAAAAAGTAAAAAAGTAACTTTTTTGTTCTTCCCAAACATGGCCTCAATCACATCCCCCTTTAATGGCCGACACATTCGATTTCACTCCCCTCTCCCTTGTAACCTCTATTTCTCTCAATTAGGTTTTTGTATCAAGATCGACAGAAGGCATAAGGTATGATTATTGATGGGTTAAGTTACTGCAGTGACCATCGTCTTCGCTATGTCTATTTTCAAATTAGATTAGGAATTTAACACTTTCTCAAAAATTGACAAGGTGTTAGGGTTTTGCTGCTGCTGTTTTATCATCAGCATAGCATCGATTAAGCCAAGATCAATTGTTTGGAACTATAGTTTCAAAGGTTGGTATTGTTATTCATCTTCTTTACAAATTTGGTATAATTCATAATGAATTCCAAGAAATTGCCGATGTCTATCTAATTACACTAACAAGAACCATACAAAGAATATTAGACCAAACTATACAAAACATGCATCAATATTTTCAATTTGAATAATGGATTGAAATCAAAAGTCAAGTTTGTTACTAATTTATGGGTTCTTGGTTTACAATAATAGCGTATGTGTGGTTATTGGGTAAGTCTTGAATGTATTTTCTTTCTTTCTGGTCCTTTTAGGTGACTTTTTTGTTGTTTTGTTTGCATTTAAGGGATTATCCATTGATTTGTATAATTGTTGCCGACTGCAATAGACCTGCATTTTTTAGCTTAAATTAACATAAATATATTCAAACATTTCATGAAATTGTTGCCAACTACCCGATCTATCTACCAAGTACCAAAAACAAAAACGTTTGATGATCTAGCAGATAATGTCTTAACATAATGGGGAGTAGGTATGATATCATACTCAAATATATGTTGAGTGTATTTGCTCTTTTTTCAGCCTTGTAGGTTGCTCAATAAACTTTTTAGGTCTTGTAGGTTGCTCATTAAATCATTATGCTAAACTTGATGCTATGCGATTAACCCAACCAATCCAAATTTCAAGCATGTAGATGGGACCAGTTTAGCAAGTCTACGGACTAGGCTTATTCGATTTATGGTTAGTCCGAACTTAAATGGTTCGGTACTAGCATTTGGATTCTAACATTTAGGTGAATCCAAACAACACAAAGTAGATTCTTGTTAAAACTGATGTTGTATCCAATAAAAATGCATTATCTCATGTTGCTACTATTTACTTATGGTGCCATTAACACGAAAACATAACATTAAATTCACACTTAATTACAAAAACATAATTATCATTTATAATTATCATCGAATCATTGTTTGCTAAATCTTATAGTCTATTTCTGGATGTTGATATGATTTAATCGTTTGATTGAACATTTACTTACCGCTTGTATTAATTATGGATCTTGAGATAGTTTTTATGATTTCTTTTCAAAAATGTATTATGTGTGTAGCTATAAGGGCAGCGTGTGGATTGGTGAAGAGTGGTATGGGTGTAGCATTAGCGGTAGTTACAAGGCTCGATAGTGGTAAATACATATAATATGATGCTCTATTTCAACACCGCAATAGAAGTAATTACAAAAGTTGTATGGTTAGAATATGGATTTCATTGTAGCCATATGTGTATAATATAGTACAAAAGTTGTGTTAACACTTCAATATAACTCATTTCAAAAATTGTATAACCATTCATCGTTGAAATTTGAATCTAATTCAGGCAATGGCTATTAAAAATATAGTTTCTCCACCTATGCATCAAGAAAACCTGAACTAGTTGTGTTAACACTTCAATAGAACTAATTTCAAAAATTGTATAACCATTGATGGTTGAAATTTGAATCTAATTGAGGCAATAGTTATTAAAAATATAGTTTCTCCACCTATGCATCAAGAAAACCTGAACTGTTACCAAACTTGTAGTTTGCATCCCAAGAAAACCTAAACTGTTATCAAATTTGTAGTAATTGATAAAATATTTGATTTCTATATAGGTGGAAAATTCTACGGGTCTGGTAATGGGTTATTACTTAGTTCGATTGAAAGATGTTTAACTTTTGTATGGATTGGGCTGGGTTGACCTATAGTAGTATAGAAGTTAATTTTTCTTTACTAATGATAATTGTGACATATAAACAAGCGATGCTATTACTTATCTATATAAAAGAAAGCTATTAGCTAGAGCAAACTTTCGAGTCTTGTTATTTAACCACAAAACTTTAGTTTATTTTACATAATGTTCCCCCATATGCCACAAAGCTTTTCCATATATCTCAGATAAATCAACGTATCTCCTTGAATACCCACTTCAATGGCAGTGATGCCTATGCCATCGTTGCCATCCACGATTTCGACGGCCTCACCCCAACTGCCTATTCGCTTTTGTGATGAAAATCATAGGTTCACGAAAGACCCCGCTCGCGTTGTTGTAGGAGTTATCTAAAAGCAATCTTTAGAACTTCCAAGCTATTGTGATGGTGAAGACTGCAACAACGAAGTTGATGATTTTCTCTATTTGAATATTGTTACTCTTCTATAAGTTTTTTTCAAAATATCGATCTAGGTTTGATGAATACTTGATTATTAATTGTTTAGTAATTAAGCACATGCAACTTTTACAAATATTAACAAATTGAGGTTCTACCCAACTTAAATGTATAAGTAGGGTTTAGTCATTAATTGACCTGTTTGTGTGGGTTTGATTGAACCTTCATTAAATTGAGGGTTAATGATTCTTTTTTTTATATATTCCATATTCAACTCAATTTAAACTTTGATCAATCACGCGTAAGAAGTTACAAAATTGAAGTTTATGAACTTGAATAAATGCTTCTCAAGAAGATGAAGTTGGGTGCGCGTTCTTCTTTCGATCGGCTCTTTAGTTGATGTGATTAAATTGGCGAGTTTTAAGAATAAGAAATCTGGATAATCCATTGGTTGATTATGTTATTGAATGATCGTTTTTTGATGATATATGTAGTTTAAAGAAGCAATGGTGGATTATGGTGTTAGAAGGGAAAGCAATTAGATTCATATTCAAGGTTAGACACGCTAAAGAAAACGTGATTCGGATGCCTTTGAATGAAAGATGTTGCATCAAGGTATGCACTTTTCTTTCCCAATCATCGATTAAAGGTAAAAGCTTTAGTGTTTTATTCTATTATTTAGGGTATGTTTGGTGTGTGGTAATGGAATGGACGAAGGAATGGAATGAATAAAGGAATGGAATGGATAAGAGAATGAAATGAATCATTTCATTCCATTGTTCCGTTTGGTTGCCCTTTAGTAATAAATGAATCATATCTTTGTTTTATTTGTTAGGTATAAAAATCAAAACAATGAAGTGTAAAAGTAGTAATAATGGTGATGGCGAGCGGAGGTGGTGGCCGGAGGTGGTTTCCAGCGGCGGTGGTGGCCGGCGGTGGTTTCCGACGGCTGTTTCCAGCGGTGGTTTCCGGCGGTGGTGGTGGCCGGAGGTGGTTTTCGGCGGCGGTGGTGACCGGCGGTGGTTTCCAACGGCTGTTTCCGGCAGTGGTAGTGGCCGACGGTGGTTTCCAGCGGCGGTGGTGGCCGGCGGTGGTTTCCGGTGGCGGTGGTTTCCAGTGTCGGTGGTGGCCGGCGGTGGTTTCCAGTGGTGGTGGTAGCTGGCGGTGGTTTTCGTTGGCGGCAATTTCCGATAGCAGTGGTGGCCGACGGCGGCGGTTTCTGGCGACGGTGGTGGTTGGCGGTGGTTTTTGACGGTGGTGGTGGCCGGAGGTGGTTTCTGGAGGCAGCAGTGGCCGGAGGTGGTTTCTGGAGGCAGTAGTGGCCTTAGGTGGTTTCTTGCGATGTCGTGGTGGTGGCCTTTGGAGGTGGTTTCTTGCGATGGTGGTGGTGGCCTTCGGAGGTGGTTTCTTACGGTGGTGGTTCCCGGCAGCGGCGGTGGCATTCGGAGGTGGTTTCCGGCGTGTTTTCCGGCGCCGGTCGTGGCCGGTGGTGGTGGCCTTCAGTGGTTTCTGGTGGCGGCGGCGGTGGCGGTGTCCAACGATAGTATTCCCGGGGTAGTGATGGCCGACCGCGGTGGTGGCCGGTGGTGGTTGCTTCTGACGAGTGATCTTGGTGGTCGGAGGTGGTTGTTGTGGGGGGTGGTGTTGGTGACTAATTATGGAAGAAGGTATGGAATGCAAAAAAAAGAAGGGGGAGTGGATGGAATGAAAGTGAGAGAATGGAATCAATTACGTAATAGTTCATTCCATTACATCCACCAACCAAACATGTCTTTATTCATTCACCCTCAATGATTCATTCCATTCCGCCTCTCATTCCCGCATACCAAACGCTACCTTAGTTTTTGTTTTGTTATCCTGGTGGTATATGCATATGACGTAAAAATTGTCACCGTCTCTTTTGTTAAAAAAAAACGAGAATGTGGAACTTTGTCTTGCAAATGATGCAACTTTTTGTTTCATTTAAAATGTACGTTTTTAATTACATGAGATCATATCATAGGAGTTTATAGTAATTTTTGTGAAAATTTTAATTTTTCTAACTTGAATCGTGTATATTAAATTGTTTTGCTAACCGGTATTATTCATTTCATTGTAACTACATGGCTTTTGTTTGGTTTTGTAACTGCGCTAATTTATTTCCTTTTAAGAATATGAAAAGTGTTACTCTTATCATTGTTTTATTTGTACTTTATTCTATCATTAATTGATTTTTTGTGTTTCTTACTCAATGCACCCTTACAAATAAGTATTCACAGAGGTGGGGAAGTCAAGTTGTTGTTCTCATGTAAACCTCATGGTTGTTTGCTGCATGTGTTAATGCTTTGGGTCTCAATTTCGTTATACTTTCCCACGTTATGATACGTTAGTAGGTACCTGTTTTGTATACTTTCATTACACTTAAATGGTTGTAAAACTCGTTTCACACCCGCAGCGAAGCGCGGGGTAGATCTACTAGTATTGTTTTGTAAGTTTCAAAAATTTAAATAAGAGTTTATGAGATAATTTTATTAACTAATTATATATATAACATGGTAAGTGAATATGGGAATAATTAATTATTTGAATAGGCTATAACATAACTTATTTGATTTTAAGAAAAAAACATTATGAGGTAATAAAGACAACTTTTAAATAACTATTGTCATAGTTCTTATCATTTTAAACTATAAAATTAGAATATTAATTTGTTTAAAATTTTCAGAAATTAAATTAATAGCTACCGGAATAAACTTAATTAACAATAATAATTTTATTTTGATTAAGTAATATATTATGAATTTATGGAATTTAAAATGATTAAAAAACTAATATTAAAATAACCTGTGGGTGCCCGGGTTCGAACCCGGGACCTTATGTGTGTAGTTCACGTATGTTACCGTTGGGCTATAAGCCCAATGTCTGTTAAAAGCTCAATTATACAATTTAAAAATATTAACTACAAAATCCCCCAATTTCATAAGAACCCTAGAATCAATTTGATTTCAATTGAACATCAAATTAATATTGTTAAACTAATCAAACATGGGGCTTTGATTCCCCATGTCAATACGAGTGTATGTATGTGATTAACTTACTTGATTAGGAACGAATCGAAGTAAATGGACGATGAACAAGTCGCGATCGGTTTGAGCTTGAGTTCGAGGATTTGCAGATGATTAGCTTCAATTGATGACATTCGTGGATTCCATAGAGGTTTAGGATTGATAACCCTTGGTTAATTGAAAGCTATGATGTTTGGAAGGTGGTGTTCGACTATGTTGCAGGTTCGAGAACGAAGATGATATTCGTTTATGGTGAAGGTGTATTTCGAATGAAATTGGTGTTACAGAAAGTTTAAGGGTGTTATTCGGAGGTTGTAAGATCATTCTATAGCTCCAATTTAGACTGTTTATAGCGATCGGGTAACGACTTCAATTCGATGCTTCGGTTTCAAGTTAGCATGGTTTAAAGAGCGTTTAATCCAAATTGATTAGGGTGTTTGTTTCGAAACCGATGCACAAACGTTTAACAATGGTTCAATTGCTTTTTAATCGAGCGTTTTAAGACTGGAGGGGTTGTCGGAGGACCGCCGGAGATTGGCCGGAGAAAACAGGGGCAACGAGGGTGGCGAACGGTTTGGGTTGTGATTTAAAATAATTACACTTAGGTCCTTGTAATATCTATTATTATTTATGTGATAAAGCTTTTTCATGTATTTAAAATTACCATTTCAACCCTAGACTTTATAAAACCAATTTGCTATAATTTGATTTTTATTTTCAATAAATACCTGAATTTAAAGGTTTATTAAATTCATTTTATTCCTTTATAAATTTTTAATAAGACTTTTCCATTTAATTATTTATAAAAATCAATAACTTTATGAAAATAATTATTTATAAATCCATAAATTACAACAAGTTATGTGAATTATTAATAAATGAATAGTTTACAATAATAAATTGCACATTTAATATATTTGATCCATTGAGATTATTAAATAATTTAATAATGGAAGCTAAAAATAAGTTTAAGTTTGGGTTTATAATTTTGAAAATAGTGAATCTTACAGTAAGATTCATTGTCACACGTGTAATTATTAACACAACATAAGATTTCTTTTTATGTGCGCAAGATTTATCATATCTGATTTTTTTGGAACTCCGAATTTGAACGACACTAGCCATGAACACATGGAAGTATCTCTCCTCATTTGGAAGAACTTTGCTAGACGAACTTGAAACAGGGAGGCTATCTGAGTGACGCAATACTTTTTAAGTTATATTAAGTGATAAAGATGCGTGATAAATGGATGTAATAATGTTTACCCGAAAGCAGTTTAATCCCTTCATACATGGCGTATTAGCGCTAATATTTCGAAAACACACTCTAACAAAGCTTCAGATATTTTGGATGACCGACACAAATTATGTACATGTGAGGGATAAGTTTATGGGTTGTTTTATTTGGACACCCTGAAATTTTAAATCAACACCCGTTGACCCTATACGCCGCGTATGGGTCCATTCGTGGTGTATAGGGTCGACTGACGGGAAAGTCATCATACCCTATACGCCGCGTATGGACCCATACGTGGCGTATAGGGTATTCTCTGACAAGACCATGGCAAAGTCGTGTCAGACGCGTGTGCAGGTACCTATACGCTGCGTATGGACCCATACACGGTGTATAGGTTCAGTATTATTGTTTATTAAAATTTTGCGTATAAAAATTGGTGTCGGCTCTACTTTGCACGTTAAGGTTGATTGACATTTTGCGTATAGGTTATGTTTTGTAACATATTAATCGACAATTTTAAATCTTAATTAACCAATCAAACATATAAAACAAAACAAACATTAAATGATAATATAAATAACAAAATTTTTAAATACATAACAAAATAAAAGCACAATTAATAATATAAAAAATTACGGTGAATCTGGGTAATGTCGAGGCGGTGGCAAGTCTGGAGGATCAATACCAGCAGCACGGGTTCGTGCAATCTCAAGCTGAACGTGCCAATCCATAAGATCCTTAACTCGATCGAGTCGACGACCCTGATCCCGTAATCTCGTAGTAATCTTCTGCATAAATGTCTCCATACGTGCAGGCAACCTCACATCTCTATAAATATGTCGAGGGAACTGTGGCTGAGGTGGCGGCTGATGTGCTGGCGGCTGGTCGTGTGTCGGGTAATCATGCGGAATATGCTCCTGCTGCTGTTGTGGATCGTCATCGTCGACCTGCTGAACAGGTGCCGAATGCCGGATCTCACCGGGTCGAAGAGAGAACCGTATGCCACCCGGAAACAAGCATATAATACGCATGCCGAATAACGTATGACGATCTAATCTCACCGGCTCGATCGGAGGAGATACGTCAGCAACATGGCGAGGAAGATAACCAAGACAACGTTCAATCATCGTAATGTACGCGCCGCTATACACTGAGTAATACGAAGCGTAATACTCTGCCAAACATCTCGTCAGGTTGCACATGGTCCCCGTAAGAAAACAATATAAGTAAAATAAGTCGGGAATGGTACACCACTCCCGACCCTTGCCACGTCCCATGATGGATGTGGCGATCATGTGATGCAAGTAACGTATGAGAGGATCTCTAATGCCAGTGACCCTGCCCTTAGTCCTTTGAAACGAACCTTCGACAATCTGAGGCCACCAATCTCTCAATCGGGTCTCCTCAATCTCAGTAATTCCCTCGATAAATAGAGGGGTAACGGTCACCGGCTCATAATAAAGTCCCGAGAAAACAACAAACTGCTCAATCGATATCTGATGAGATCGTCCACATAGCATAAACGAAATCTCAGATCGCTCATCGCCCTCCTCCATCTTATTAGGAAGAATATAAATAAAGGTGGATAAAAACTCCACCGTTAGCTCTCGGTAAGAAGGTAAGAACGCCATCTCAAATAAACTACGCCATGGCATATTATCTCTGATAATACCAGCGAGTCTATCGCACTCCCCAAGCTCGGCCGTCACCTCCCAATCGACTGCCTTTTGATGACCGATCTTCATACGAATGAATTTTGAGCACTTTGCATGCTCAATAGACCCGGGCTCAAACTGTAGCCAAGGATGATCGGCAATAACATCAACACCAGCCCCAATCTCAGAATCGGAAGACATATCTGCATAAAAAAACTAAATTTTAAGACACGCGTATAGACCACCTATACGCCACGTATAGGCCTATATGCGGCGTATAGGACCCCACGTATGGGGTGTGTGCCGCGTATAGGCCACCTATATGCTGCGTATAGGCCTATACGCGGCGTATAGGACCCCATGTATGGGGTGTGTGCCGTGTATAGGTTACCTACCAACCCAAGCATAATCATCTTCAACCTAGGAACTATACGTCGCGTATAGTGCTATACGCCGCGTATAGTTCATATAACAGTTTTTAATTCTACGTTTTTAACACATAAAATATTACTTTAACATTTAAATTAGCGTACGATTAATATAATAAAGATATAAGAACAATAATACATACCTGAATGTAGAGAAATCGACAAACAATAAATGTAGTATCGATCTATACGTGAGAGTTTTTTGGGTTTGAAAATGTATGGTTGCGTACAAAATGAGGAAAATCTCCCTTTAATTCGTAAAGCTATACGTCGTGTATGGCTCCATATGCGGCGTATAGCTGCCTTTTTATTTTTTATTTTTTTTTAATTTTTTATTTTTTTTTAATTTTGAAAGTGTGTGGTAGGTTGAACAATAACATCAACGTCAGCCTCAATCTCAAAATCCAAATATAATACAATACATAATAAAATATAATACAAACGTATTAAATTAAAATAAAATTATATAAGGTGGGGGATCTCGGTTATTTTATAGTATTGCGTTGTATTCCGAGATACGGCTCCTATACATAATCTCTCGTTCTGCAGCACGTACGTTTCGGTTAAGAATCCAAAGATTACCGAATATAGGCATCGGATAATCTCCATCTAATTTAACATGGACGAAATGATTATTGTTGACATGAACAATCGATACAACATGACGAGGCATCATACTGTTCGGATCAGCCCATAAGGGAAAAAATGTTTGACAACCGTTATTGCTTAATAGATGAAGAATAACACCAAACCTTTGAGCAATTACTATTCTCGTATACAACATTATCATCCAATGTTCTTCTGGCGCAGGTTCTACACGTTGCCAATCTATTGTGTGACGCAATTCGTTATACTGTCCGGCGTACAAAATATCGAAAACTTCTCTGTAATTCAGTTCATGTGTGCCCAACTCCACTAAAATTTGTTGTTGCACATACATCTACTTATTTTCATTAAACCCCAACCCTAAAGCTATAGATCGAAAACCACAATTACCATCGGGTCGAACATCTCATATACGTGAAATATACTGATTAAAGATTGAAGGAATCCATTTTTTAACATGTTTATATTGTTTAAATGCTGATCTCCGACAATCGATGAAAACTCATTAGTACTTTGTGACACCTTAGAAGATGTGGATCGACTACGTTGTATGACGGGCTTATGAGACTTTACCGCTGAAGTTGTTCTTCAGGTAAATGAGCTATGTCTTGATATGTCACACGTACTATGCTGAATGTCTTGCTTTTGCTGTTGAACCTTTAACGTTGGCCGACTGCGAATATCAGTTTGAATAACATGCGTTTTTTTGTTATTTTTCCATGGATACATATTTTTTTTAGTTTTCCACCAAACTAAATTTTATAGGGGCGGGTTGTGTCATTATTTGTTGTTTCACGCATTACATCTCTTCTTCAACATCGACTTCTTCATGCACCATAAATGATGGTTTAATTTTTTTTTTAGTTTTCCAAAATACGTCAATTGCATCCAATGGAATTTTAGTGGTTGCATTATAAATTATAAATTAATATAAAATCATTACTGTAACAGAAAAATGATAAATATGGAACGACTATTACCAGAATATTCATATTTTTCCAGCCGACAAGCACAAGGCAACCCACAACTAGTGAAAAGTTGACAACCACACATTGCATTTGTTGAGTGCATCACATGCAATTTAGTGTTTTCGGCAACTAATAAATCAAGAGTTTTGTGTGAAACTTTGCCTCGTA
>BJCM01078092.1:0-30636 GCA_018326385.1 Flaveria bidentis
GGCTCGGTTTGTAACAAGCCGAGCCGACTCGGTTTAGCTCGCTTGTTAGCTCGGCTCGGTATGACTCGGATTATTTTACTTGTAATATACGTATTTTATATGTAAATAACATATATTATTGTATTAACTTATTTGTTTAGAATATAATATATGTCTTAACAAATTTTTTTGGCAAAATATTAAACTATAATGTTTGTTTTGGATCGTTTCATGTGATGATTCTATATTTCTATATATTAGAATACATTATTCTAACATATTTTTAATTTATTAATTAAAAACATACTAATGGTTGTATGTGATGTTACGAGTTTTATTCATTTGATTTACATAATGATAAAGTTATTTGTATATTATTGAAGTTCAACTTAGTTTTTTAAATTAATTCATATGTTGTGAAACTTGATATAAACTGGTAATGCGTTATGTAGTATTTTAAATTTGTTTTGCATTTATTTTTTAATTATGTTTATAAAATTTAAACTGAGCCAAAACGAACCGAGCTGAGCCAGCTCGGTTAAAAACCGAGCCGAGCTCGAGCCTAAATTTCCAGCTCAGTTTTAAAACCGAATCGAGCCAAAACCGAACCGAGCCGAGCTGGCTCGGTTTAAATTCGAGCCGAGTTCGAACTTGCCCTGGCTCGGCTCAATTCGGCTCGTGAACAGCCCTAGCTACATATTTCATGTTTGGTTACGGTACTCATCACTTGTTTTTGTAACCATTACCCTGTACATTTTTGTTATCCGATATCTTTAAAAGTCTATAATAACTAAACAAAAATAAAATATAAAAAAATCCACATGTCTAACAAAAATAGTCAATAGACTTGACCATATATGCTTATCACTCATCCGTTTTAAAGCAACATGTACTAAAATTATTGTAAATTGTTTTTGCTTCATGGTGATGAGTTTCACCCCAAAATAATAAACACCAATAAAATTAATTCCAATACCAAAAGTTTTAAAATATCGGATACCATACGGGACTTTTGGGTAAATTACCGGTACCGGTACCGGCCAATATCGATCCCGAAATATAACAAAATCAAGTACCGATACCGGTACCTTATACAAAATTTTGATACCAACTGGGTACCGGTATCGGTACGGTACGGGTACCGATATGGGTACTGGGTACCAAATGCCCATCTCTAATTGAAATTAGTACACTCAACTATGTTAGGTAGTAAAACAATAATAATATTTTTTTAAGCTTTTGTCTTTATAAATTGTTTTCTAAACACACTAATTTTTTTAAAAAATCTTTTACTAACAATGTCATTTTTAGAAGTTCTTTGTATTAAAATGTTCATATTTCATAAAATTTTGTTTTAAAAATATTATGTTTTTAGATATAAAATAAATTGTTTATAATTTGAAAAGTGTATCAATAATCATTAACATTTAATGAATTATTAAATAGTTAATTTTTATTCTAATAACGACACGTGCTCAAACCCCAACCCCAAGTGACACCTAGATAAATAGCTTTGAAAAATGACATTGTAGAAATTTGATTTATTACCATAAAAAGTAACACAATTAACCAATGTTGCCCATGACTAAAATTAATATTTGCAAACTTAACCTTTGAATTTGTAAAGTTTCAACGTGACCTTTGGTACTACGTATAATATGTCTTTAAATAATAAGGGGGTTTGGGCGGAAAGAATTGAATGCAATGGAATGAAAATGAGAAACTAGTATAATTTCTAAGTAATTATATTTAAGTGTTTAATGAAATGTAAAACCTAAAGAAATATTTTATCACAAATTCTCTTGGTTGTGAGATTTCAAATTCTCTTGGTTGTGAGATTTCAAATTCTCTCTTTAGATGGAAGGATTTTGAAATCTCACAACTAAGAGAATTTGAGGTGAAATATTCCCTTGGGTTTTACATTTCATTACCCACTCAAATGTAATTTACTTCAAAATTATACTAATTTCTTAATTTCATTACATTTCATTCCTTCCAACTAAACGCCTCATTAGTTTTTGAAGTTTTGTGTTTTCTTCAATAACATTTGTTTGTTAACTAAAAAAAACCTAATATGTGTTGTGTTTAATTTTCCCTTTTGACGTCCCGGTATGAAGTTTGTTAAAACTTGCACTGTATCAAAAAGTAGGTCTTGTGATCGCACTCACTAAGAGCGTAACTGGTTTCATGTAGTGACGGGTAGAGCTTAACTTGTTATGGTGTTGATAAACATGATCAACGTGAGTCACTTTGAGAGTATTGTGCGTGCTTTTGTTGTAAATCATTGTACAATGACAAAATCTCTTATGTTAGCTGAGCTAAACGATAAGCGAGTCTTAGTTTCATTATGTTGGCATATTGCTCAACATTCGTGTTTTATGTTCATGTCATATAAATAATACAAGCATGTATTGTTTTTTTTTTGAACGACCAACGAATAATTTTTAAGCCCGGTCACCCGGGTAAACCCAATGGCAAAAGGCCACCCACGCTCGTGAACACAGACAGCGCTGGTGACCCGGCTCGCCCATTATTCCAAGGGAAACCCACCACCTAAAGATCATTGTGGTAAAACCTTGGCCCACTAAAAACATATTACACTTAGTGAGACTCCAACTCATAACCTTCATTTTAAAAAGTTATAGAGTGACTCCTCATTGGCATGTATTGTTTCTAAATTTGTTCCTTTCACCATACACGTGCCAAGTGGAAATGATTTGCCATTTTCTGATCAAGACCTCAAATGCACGTTTGACATCCTTTTTTATTGGCTCTTATGCTTTTTTAAAATGACATTATCCAAGATCACTTTCATTGTGACATGCGAATGATTTAAAAATAACATGACATATTCTGAATACATATCATATTTATATTCGTTCTCATTTGTTGAGAAGTAATATTTCAAAATACGGTGTTAGCCACCCCACTTTCGTGGTTACTTCGAACATTGCTTCTAACTCGACGCCAATAACCGACAACTTGGTGACATATGAAGTCGACTCTAGTTTAAATCGCATGAATGAAAGTTTTTTTTGCCCTCGAATAGGCGGAAGAAGAGAACGACAATGATAAGGACACCAAATTTAATTTTTTCTTTTCTTTTTTTTGAAAGAGAAATGTATGAAAGATTAAACAATACGAGGGAAAAAAATAGATAAAATAGGTTGTATTTATAGTGTGTGTATGTATGTATATATATATTTTTGCTACTCATTACTCACACCCCAATGTTCTCCACCACATTAACCCTAGCTAGGGAATACCACAATGCCCTCATCACACTTCCCCGATGCAGAGTTCCCCAACTCATGGTCAGCACCACACCCATAGGCGGCCCTGGGGAGACAGGATGGACAACTGTTCAAGGCTCGATCTTCTTAGGAGTCCGAAATTTTATAAAAAATAATATTATATATGTATGTATATATTTCTTAAAAACAACTATAAGTTATTAACAAAGTAATAAACAAACTCAATAGCAAGTTAATTATTTTGACCTATTAAAACTTAGGGTTAATTAACATTTTAATTAGTTTAGTCTACTATATACTATGTCTAAACTCATTTTAAACGTTAGGAGAGTCTGACAATTTGTTTAAGTGAGTAAGTTAGATCATTTTGCTATAATATTTTTGTTTATTAGTATAACAATTACTGTCGTATTATAGACTTTCTAGATACGGATTACTGATTTTATATTATAGGGCCCCATTTTTTTCTATTCGCACAGGGTCCAAAACTTTTTGAGGACTCTCGGGACCAGCCCCAACACACCTCTGGTCACACTACCATTACGAATGCCTTAATGTTACTCAAATAACATCTCTCTACATGATTAATTTAAACGTTGTTACCTTAACCTTAGAAGTTAGAAGTGACCGATACACCTTGATGTATAAGAAAAATGTCACAAATGTATGTTTTCAAAATATTTTCAAGTTACAATAATAATAAGCTTCTAGTTTAATGCCAAGGCTGAATGAGTTTATTATCAAGTGATTGAGTGTGTTTAATGGATGTTAGTTGTAGAGTAATATCAACTGGTATATCCTTTAATAGTATTGAAGTGTTTAACAGGTGTTTATGTGGATTAAGAGTAAGCAAATTATGTGGATTAAGAGTAAATTATTAATCATGGAAAAAAATCACTTTTATTATATATAACCTATTTGCAAGTGTCGGTGGGTTTCCTACTAGCACGCCACTTGTCACTATCTGATTGGTCAATGTGTTTTTTTTGTTGTTATTTACGGTATTTTTTATGATTATGTATTTTCTTTTCATATAAGACAATAAGCTCAGACAAGAATCTAACCGTGAGATCAGATGGTTCTCATGGTGTCTTTCATTTCTTCACCCCTCCTTAGTCGTAGATTTTAAACCTATGACAACAACTTTTTTTATATTAAAAAAAATACTTTTTTTATGTTTTTTTGTTTAAATTATTTTATTTGAATAAGTATCATATTTTTGAATTTGTGTTTTGTAATAGTCGTTTTTACAACTACAAAACTTTCAAGTTACTTTCGATATGTTTTTTAATTTTATATTTAAGTTTACTCAAATAATATTATTTTCTATTTATATTTTAATCTTCGAAACAATCCGTAATAACATTTATTTTATGTATTTAAAAATGTATATGTCATGTTCACATTTCCCGTAATAGAGTTTGAAAATGTGTCCATAATCACACGAATATATTGTATGATTACGTCGTAACACGCGAATGAAAAAACTCGATAAATATTAATGTGCATGGGTCCATAGGCATTGGAATTTTGTATTAGGCTTCAAATTAGGATTCCGTAAAGAAATACTTGTTTTTAAATTTTATTAAACTATTTCTTCTACTCGGCTGTCTAGTCGTCGTCTACGCGATTTCACTTTCTTCATTTCTAAGTTAAAGTTGTAACCTTTACAAAAACCCTCCTACATCCACACCAATCTCAAAATCAGATCAACAATGGCCTCACAAAACCCTAAAACTCTCTACCCACAAGTCCTTCAATCAAACCCAGATGCATCCTCATCATTCATACATTCATCATCACAATCATCCTCATATCCTGCACCTTCAGCTCCATCTCTATACCCAACCCTTGATTTCAAAGATCTCGACGAAGATCTCTTCATCGACACCCACCAATCTTCCGATCCACACGCACAAACATCCCTTCAATCATCCGAAGAAGTGATAATCAAAATCCCAGGCTCAATCATCCACTTAATCGACAAACAACAAAGCATCGAACTCGCTTCTGGCGTGTTAGAAATACTCCGTCTCCGTCAAGGCACCGCCGTTGTCGCCGTCCTTGCTCGCATCGGCGACGTCATCCAATGGCCGTTGGCCAAAGACGAAGCCGTCGTGAAGTTAGATGGATCGCACTACTTCTTCACCCTACGCGTCCCCTCCGATTCGAATTCAGGTCATGAATCGGATCATTTGTTGAATTACGGGCTGACAGTTACTGGAGGAAAGGGGTTGGATGAGTTTGATAGAGTTTTGGATGAGTTTGATAGAGTTTTGGATGAGTACAGTGCGTTTTCGGTGAAGGAGGTGGAGAGGGGTGTTGCGACGGTGGTGGGGGCGGAGGGCGGTGGCTCTGCGGAGGCGAAAGCGGCGGCGTATTGGACGACGTTGGCCCCGAATGTGGAGGATTACAGTGGTTCTGTTGCGAGGATGATTGCTGCGGGATCTGGTCAGCTGATAAAGGGGATATTGTGGTGTGGGGATGTGACTGTTGATCGGTTGAAATGGGGGAATGAGTTCTTGAAGAAGAGGACTAAATCAGGTTCTAAATCTGATGTTAGTCCTGATGCTTTGAAGAGGATGAAGAGGTATGTGTTTCCTACTGTGATATCAGTTTATTGATGGTGAATATATGTTCTTAAGAATGAATGCTAATTACAAGAACTTATTTTGCTTTTAGTTTGTATCTTGAATCTTTAATTACTACACTTTGATTCCATTTGGGTAGCTAAAAATGAGTGATTTTTGCACAAAAGTAATGTAATTGCACATTGGTATTTATGGACAAATGAATATTATTTCAGGGTTAAGAGATTGACAAAGATGTCAGAGGGTGTAGCGACGGGGATACTTTCTGGTGTTGTGAAGGTATCTGGAGTTGTCACAGGCTCTCTTGTCAACTCAAAACCTGGCAAGAAGTTCTTCAACCTTCTCCCTGGTGAAATAGTTCTTGCATCTTTGGATGGTTTCAGTATGTCTCCCTCTTATATCCTTGTTTCTATTTAGAAAAATATATCTTCTTTGTTTATATTGTTGTATGTTTGTGCTGTGTCCTTATGTTGTTTTCATTCCAATTACCTTTTTGGAAACAACTTAAGATGCTGTTTAACTTTTCCCCTCATTAAATAAGCAAGTTTTTGGAGTTAAAATAAGCAATTTTATTCAATGCTTAGTGGCTAAAAAATTTGCAAACTCTGGAAAATAATCTTTTTATAGGTATATCTGTGTGATTTCTGATTTTGATGATGTTGAACACAGACAAAGTATGCGATGCCCTTGAAGTGGCTGGGAGAAACGTGATGTCGACAACCTCTACTGTCACGACGGACTTTGTTTCGCATAGGTAAGACTCTCATTTTATTAGTAGCTTTGTTTAGTTGAACGGTTCTTTTTATAAAAAGAAAAACAGAACCATAATGATCCATGGTTTGCAATATTACTTAAATATTCTGACTGGTGACCCATTCGGACCAGTTTTAAGTTGGCCAGTTTTATAAGATTGACCCATTGCATAACTTGAGTAGACCCAATTGACCCATAAATAAACAACTAAATGAACCCATAAATAAAGAAAAATCACCCAAATCAACTAACTACTTGATGAATGGGTTATGTCAGGTGTACTTTTTTTCTATTAGAAGGGTGAATATTCTTCCATTAAAACCAAGATCTGGTTTAAATTTGTTCAAACCGAGCCATTTTCACTAACTGTTGCTAATTGCTTGTCTAACAGGCATGGTGAAGATGCAGCAAAAGTTACTCACGAAGGGATGAGTGCAGCTGGGCATGCGGTAGGGACAGCTTGGGCAGTGTTCAAGATACGAAACGCGCTGAACCCAAAGAATGCTATTAAGCCTACAACTCTTGTGAAAGCTGCAGCCTCACATTCGAAATCGAAATCGAAATCAAAATCGTCTAAATCCAAATCATAAAACAAGTTTCTTTGTGTTGATGATTATGTGAATAGTTTTTTGTCATAATTCTTGTGCTGTTATCCTATTTATGTCTTGATAGAAAATCAACTTCTGATTATGGCTGTGTAAGATCAAAATTCGTTAGTGAAGTGTGCTTTTTATTCCTTGTGTCCGCCATATTGATGTCATTATGGGGCGATTTGCTAACTCCATTATTGTTAATGGTTGTACTATAATACAACTATATTTTGTTTGATGCAACTCAACCTTTCTTGTTGGTACAAGTTGTGTTAAATCATACTGGTCTTGCTTACATCATCTCGGCTTTACAACAACTCCAATGTTGTGCGCATGAAGAGTGCCTGTGAGAACACAAGCAAGCTAGTGAGAGAAGAATAAGCTATTGTGAAAGCGAAGAGGGAGGGCGGGCAGGCTGATGTGAAGCGGGCAGAGCTGCCCGTGGGGCTTTTATGTTGGAGATGGTCTTATGGTAAGAGTCATCACATTACATCATTTGTTGTATATTGGGCAAGTTGTTAAAAAGTATGATCACAAAATATGTTAGCCCCACCCTATAGTATTGCTATGATAGAGCTTCAAGAAATGTTTCGAATTAGCAGTGTTTAAGGTATGTATTAACGTATGAGAAATTACTTATTAAATCTATACCTTTACAACATGTTCCTATCTTTAGAACACAAATTATTTCATTAGTTAGATACGAATTCAAAATCAAAATACATATAATTGCTACAAAGACGCTACTGATCAGTAACTGGTTTTGAATGGCTTGTAAGTTTTCAGATCAAGAACCACACCAGCAACCGACCCGACAGCAGCAGCTACAGAAACCAAAAGGCATCCAAAACTGAGTATCTGAAACCCGATCCATTGGCTTCCCCATCTTTTGATTTTCTTTTGAGCCATATACATTTCGATTGGGAAGTAAACTGTCAATGGCCAGAACCCTAAGGCTCCTAGCAATCCTACCACATCATTGAAGAAAGGCAGGAGCATCGCTATTACTGTCGTCACGATGACAAAAACAGTCCTCCATACAACACGAAAGAAGTTAAGCTGGTAAACTCCATAAAAGGGAATTGGGAGGTCGTATTCTGCTGTCACAAAATCACTCTTGGACCATCGTTGCGCACTCCATTTTTCAACGAATGCGAATAATGGTTGACAGTAAACCTAAATGTTTCACGAATCAGTAACCGCTAACAAAAATAACATGTTCTGTGTTGGGTTAATAATATATGTCTCTTAAATACCATCAACGCCTGGCATTTTCATTTTCACCAGAGTTGTAACATGCATACAGTAAAAGGACAACATTAATTGCTTGAACATGAATGAACATTTATATAATGGTCGTTTTGGTACCTGATAAGCACCAACAAGATGCACCACGATCGCAATATTGGCTATATCAAGTAGCCAATATGGGTCATAAAACCCGAACCCGGTAAGTAGATTCCCAGGAGCCTCATCTCCAAAAGCAGCATAACCCATACACCCACAAAGCAAGTAGAATGTCGTCGTGACAAAAATGCTCAAGTAAGTCGCCATTTTCATTGTCTTATATTCCGCAGGAGGCGCTTTAATCGTATCCTATAAGATTTCAAAACATAAAATAAATTTCCTAGTGTCACTCATATTGTTTTATCAGATCTAACACAAGATATAAAATTCATTAAAAGACAAATTGAGCCCCTGCACAATGCTTTCATGCGTGGAGACTCTTAGGTGTGGCACCACTTTGGGCCTAATGTACGCGTTCTTACTCTGCATTTAATATTACCTGAATTTCAATAAGTATGATGGAGTAGGAATATGCAAAAGCAATTGCTCCTAATGCTTGAAAGCTCCTCCATAACTTTTGGGTTGGAGTAACTGTACCAGCATGAGAAACTGTTCCTATGCTTATTCCTGTCAAGCTTCCTTTGATAACCTTATTTTCTACAAAATTTATATAAAGTTATAGCGCTTAGTTATCTATAACAGTAAAATATGCATATTTACACGACTAAATGATCATGTTTCGCGCATTCATTTTACAGAGTTTTGTTGTTCTTTTCTGATAAAATTATAAGTCTTGTACCTAATGGTTTGTTTGGTTCAGGTAACTTAATATAAGTGCGTTTATTTGAATTTGTGTTTGGATATGAATCATTGATCCTGAAAAATATCATGTTTTTTACCTAACTTCTTATCCCTTAAAAAGAGACTATGTGTGTATTGGAGGGGACAGGATAAAGTCACAAAAAAAGTTGATGGTCTATTTGTGATAAACAAAGTTGTCTGGTTCCAAGGCATACTATGTTAAACTAAAGTTTTAGATTTTACTAATCTAAATTATGACGATAATAATTTATACTGACAACTTGACCAATAACACTGCTAACTTTTACTTCTGTCGGCAGATCTCACACACATATTCATCATATATTGACCAAAATTTTCATACTATTAGCAAATGGGTCACGGTTTGAATTATTAACAACTAACTTATCAAATTTATATAAGCATGAAAGATAGAAGGCATATTCCATGATTAATGTAAACAAGTATTTGTATATGCGGTTCTATATCTTTACTACCCAAAAAGACAAATATTTGCAGCGGTCACATCTATAGCAAATACCTACTTTATTAGTTATCTACAAACCTGTTGTTTCTACGATCCCAAGGGCAAGACCAATAAATGAATATGTGAAAGACATAACCGCAGCAACAATGGAGAGCCACCACACTTGGTCGAAATCTGGGATCTGCGAAAAAAGAATTTCGACGATCCCAAATGTTATCATGTACCCATTACTTGACATGTGACACGGGTCCTTCCCATGGCTTTTGTGAAAACAATTTGATCTTTTTATAGCCCTGAAATCAATAACAGTTTTCAATCAGTCAAGTCAAGTTAGGTTTCTTGCATTATCAATACTTTAATAAAGAAACAATGATGTTCGTCAAGATAAGTAAATAAGATAGACCATACTATTACTGGGTACGTTACTTTGTTATCCATATATATAAATAATGACTTACATCATGCTAACCGAGGCTGCGATTGTGTAGCCAATTGCAACTCCAAATAAGTTGATGTATTGTATCATCCCACATATTTTCACCTTTTGCCCCCCTAGAGAAAAGAAACAAGAAACACAACAATAAGACAGACCGTCCGATGTTTGATTCTTATCATTTACAGATTTATGTAATGTTGTAATGATTTATACCTAGATGCGCCTTGACGGCTTCCATGTAGGTATAGCTTCTTGGTCCAGTGACAGGATCACCGGACCGGTAACATTCTGCTAGCAAATTAGAAGTGTAGAGAATAACAAAAGCAAATAGGATCATAATCGTCGGTCCAGCAACCCAACCGAGCTGCCCAACAGCCCATGCTAATGACAACACTCCTGACCCGATCACCGCAGTGATTATATGTGACGACGCTGTCCATAAGGTACCTAAAAGTTCACAAAAGATCATAATAAGCCACTGAAATATGGTTTAAACAAAAGAATTGTTAGTACGTAGTGAAATAATTAATATACAAGATTAACTACCGGTACGCTTTAAGCGACCATCGTCATCGAAGCTCTTGGAATAGTTGGCCTCGATGTTGATGGCTTGAGTTTGGTTATCAGCATTAGTTTGAGCTTCGACTTGTGAATAGTGCATAACATCTTGTCTTTCTTCAACCTACACGTAGAGCTTATAATTATCATGATAGATAGTGCATATATATAACATGTTGAGACTAATTAAAGCCATCTAGCTAACATAGAAACCATATTAGTTTGAAGTGAAATGGTCGCAAACTATATAGAAAAAGTTATTTCGATTGCGAAAATGCTTAGAATAATAAAGTGAACTTACAACACCATGACGGATTCTTGATGGCATGGTTCTACTTCTTGGCAACATTTTGAAGGTTTGAATATGAATATTTGATGAGAGAGAAATTAAATTAAGAGATGTGATCAATGTATAGATGAAAATGAATTGAAATTGTGGTGTATTTATAGGAGAAAAGTGATATGGATGTTAAAGCGGTACACATGAGCCAAGGTTGGTTGATGTGGCAGGTTTTCCTTTTATCTTTTCTATTTTTTCTATATTTTTTATTTTTACTTACTATGATATATGTAATGAAGATCTTGAATACGAATTTAAAAGTTCATTAAATTTCAACCTTGAACACAGTTTATGTGCATATTGAATATATTATTAAAAGTTCAATAAATTTATACAATGACCTTAACAACAATATACACCGCAAAAAGAATCGGTATCATTGTGGTCAATTCTGTCAAAAATATGTGGGAAAAAGAGTTGTTTGGGTATCTTTTATACTAACTATTGTTTTCATTTTATCTTTCAAATGGGTGTATAAATATTAAGTACCATAAAATCCGGTGGATCATCTTGCTAACCATACAATGCATCTTCTTGTTAAAACAGACACTTCTAGCACAAAATGAAAGTCCTGGTTTTATTACCATTTTATTACTGGCATGACGAAAAAGAAGCGAAGACGAATGCATGATTTAACCTTCTATAGTTCCATTAACTCTCTATATTACTTAAGAGCGCCTTAGGGCTAAGTACAATTAAATACATTACAAAGCAAAGGTTTTATTGAATAACAAACGTCTTTGTTATTTTATGTTGAAGGTAAGAATTGTCGATAATTTATGGATGAAGGTTTGTAGAGAAACTAGACTTTGATGATAATGTAAACCGATAAATGTATTTACAGGCAAATGCTAGTAGCGGATGGCCATTAGCTACATCGTTACTTGCTTAGTTGCTCACTCCCTCAAAATATCGTTTCTCTTAAAGTAGACTCATTACACTTATGTACTAAAATAGAATGATGGTTAAAATATCATAGTATTGATTAAAAAAATGCATATAGATATTACCAGAAAAACAAGACTGACATGCGTCGTTCATCCGTCTTGACTTTCATTCTGAATTTTATAACATATTGGTTTTAGATATGAATGAATCGGTTAATTTGATAATTAAAAAAGAGGTCTGGTTAATTCGGTTAACCTTGATCTTTGAAAGTATGTGAGTTCAAATTAATTTTAATCAGTAAGTCCAGTTATATTTTTGTTAAATAAAATATTAACAATCTTTTTAATTTATAAAAAAGAATAAAAAACAGCTAATATGTTAGTTATAGAAAAACATATAAAATTTTTTTTCGATTTATACGCAAATATTATTGAAGTTTAAAAAGTATAAAAACTGATTTTCATATCAGTTTGGTTCAATTAATTCAAAGTTATGAACATATAATCATAACCAACAAACCATATAATCAGCTATCTAAAATTATCGGTATCCAAGTCGGTTATGATTTAAGTATTTGTTTTTTTATATTTCCTGAAAGCAAAATGTTTGCCAGAATTGTTTATACAAAAACTAGGATTGGAACCCGCGGCAATATTGGAACCCCGCGTGTTGCCTGGATCATTTTATAACGCTGTGAAAACCGTATTAGTACAAAAGAGTAAGAAATTATTAACATGTTTTTTGTGTCAAAATGTTATAACTATGTTAAACACTTATATTAAGAGTACATCGATGTCACATATATAACCTGCACTCCGTGGCTGGCGGAAACAATTTAAAAATAACAAAGATGCTAAAAAATGCTTCTCAACGGGTTGGAATCCTTTTTAAATAACGAAATGTACACATCACAACGATAATCTAAAAAAAATAGCCAAAAGACAATCCAAAATTAACATTTCGGCCCAGTTTGTTAAACATTGTAAATTTTAAATGATTGTTTAGTTAAACTAAAAAGAAAATTTTTAAAATTTAAAAGCTATTTACTTAAAATGACATGAAGCATCAGTTTGTTGTCTCTCTTCTTCGGAACCTTCTTTTGAAAGGAGTGTGTGGGCTATGACGTATAAGCAGATTGAGTAATTTTGGTGGTCAAACTTTCAAACTCTCTAACCTTCTTGTAGAAAACGACGTACGAAAATAATATATGTTATAATAATATGGTAAAGAGGTGTTAGCATCAATAAAATAAAACTAGATGAACCATATATTATTTTTTAGTCGTCGCGTGTTGCCGCGGCGATGCGAGTTTTAACTTAAGTCTAAACCAAAATCAAAATCAAAATCAAAATTAAGGTTCGAAACCACAAATTCAGCAAAATACACAAAGTAAAACACACAAAAACCCCAAATTCATAACACACCAAAATATGAAAAACCCAAAAACTAAATCAAAGCCCAACACCATACACATAACAAACGAAAATCAAAGTTGCAAGAAGGCGACACAATCCAAAATAAAAAACCGACGAAAATCGAAGGCTCGAAAAGAGTAAACAAAAGGAAAACCCAAACCTTAATAGTGAAATTCGTCAGGGTATTGATAACATAAAAAAAAATATGAACCCGGAGAAAGACAACACCAACGAACCACACATCAAAACATGTGTCTAGACACAAAAAACGCACAAAAAAAACCCGCTCCCAAACCTCGAACCACACAAGAAACAAACCCTATAGAAAACAAAAAAAACCCACCAAATAAACCCTATAGAAAACAACCAAAAATAAAAAGAAAACACCAGACCAAAAAAATTAATTATAAGTATAATATTAATATATGATTTGAAAAGTAAGGAAAAATGATGTTTACTTCTAAGTTGGTGGAGAAAACATATTGAAGGATATATTTTCAAATATAGTTAGATGCATGTGTTTAAGAGTGATCATAAATTGATAATTAAGGAGTTGTTTGACAACTTTGAATAATTAAGTGCTGAATCAATAAAAAGTTTGAATTATTACGTGTTGAACCATTAAGAGGTCTGAACCATTAAGAGCTAGAATATCGTTTAACTATTCAAAAACAAATGTCTTATCAATTCAGATAATATGTCTTAACCATTCAACATTAGACCTCTTAATCATTCAACAATCAATATAATGCTTAACCATTCAGAGGTAAATGTCTTAACCATTCAGACATGTGCTCATGAAATAAACAGTCTGAACCATTAAATATTGAACCATTCAGACATCTGAACCATTAAGAGTCTGATTAAACTGTCAAACAGCCCCTAAGTTAAATAGAACCAAATGCTACCAACCACTTTAAAAGAGAAGAAACCTCATAATGCATGATTGTCACAAGAATGTTCAAGGTTAACTTTTACCTTCTATTTAATTGAGACTTTTGAGCTTAATTTCTTTCATTTTCCCCCTAATTTATGTGTTTATTTGGTTAAGGTAATTGAGCTTATTATATTTATTTTGCTATTCTATCCTAATTTTGGCCTATTTATCATTTTATTGATCCATACGTCAAACATTATAACTAATCAATTATTGTGTGTAAGATTGTTATCACTAAAATAACATGTTGTACATCTCTGTTTAACATTTCAGCCAAAATATTTTTGTTTATAAGAATATAACCATTAACTAGCGTTAGTCCATGAGATTCCTATACTATAACTAAAATTCAACTAGTGTTAGTTGGGGAGATTCTAACCTTTTACAAGAATATAGTTTTCAAGATCCAATATCAAGAGCCAACCCGATAGAACATGTTTCAAAAGCATGTTAAAGTTTCATACTATCAACCTAAACGTTACAGGAGAATGTCAAACATTTTACGAGCTAGATGTCAAAATAATAAATGGATGTTGAGCCGCAATTACTTCAAATTTCTGATTTAAAGGTCAAACTTGTGATTTCTCTTTGTCCAAGTGGAATTGGGTATTTACAACTAACAAGCATCATATAGCAAACAAACGGATTCAAGATGATGATGAAAGGGCAAGTGAACCCTAAACCTGTACACACGCTACAAAGAATATCATATCTTGCTATTGTTGTTTTAGGTAACACATACGCATATTTAAGTTTCATTTACATTCTTACGTCATATACGTTTTGCAAAGATTTAGCAAAATCTTTTAAATATGTATATATGTAAAGTATCAAGAGCAAGATAACCACTACAATATATTTTCTAGTTAGACCAACAATGTCAAACAGCGATAATAAAACTCTAAACCCTAAAATCTAACACGCTTTAAAAACGTTAACAGATATTTTGATAATTGCCACAAAGGAATCACGTAGCAAACATGCTTACGTCACGTGTAAAGTGGAAGTCAACTCATGGAGAAAGACATTTCAACAAAGAGGCAAACAATTGGTTAAAGTAGCCGAGTCTTCCAAGTGCTTTGGTGACTAGCCACACTACAATCAATATCACCTCTTTGTGCTAAAATGCACCATACTCGTGTCTCACACGTACAACACACCCTCCTACTATTCCTTCATAAATAATATCTATATAGATGACTGTACTTGTACTTTATGAGTACATACAATTTCACAAATTGTATTAGATTTAACAAATTATGCAATTATATTCACCAAATCGACAGTACGTTACCTATAGGCTTAGCGGTACAAAGGTGTGGATAAAAAATGTTCATCCCACATAGTGCAGGGTTCTACTTGTCACGTATGGAGCCCTTTGCCAACAACTGGCCTGGCCGGGGGCCATATCGACTATGTTCGGTTGTGGTGAATTTGTTAATCAAGATCTTAACCCTAAATTAGTTTTATATGCACTAGTCATATGTACTTGTAATTCCCTTAATTATTTTGAATAAAACCCTAGTTGCAGCAATCAGACATAAGTCACACTGACTGAACCACATTTAATCTATATGTTCTCTTTAATTATTGTTTTTGAGTGTTTGTGTGTACGTACAATACCTAACACAACTAGCTAGATTTTGTGATCTTGTTTATATGTAGTTACTTGAGAATTGCTTAATATTCTGGCATCAGTTGGATTGGATTGTGTCAATATTGACAAGACAATTCGTTGGTCTGCCAAATGAGGCAAGTATTAAAGGTTTCAAATGAAAAATATCTAAATAATGAAAAGTATGTGTGTGTTGGGGAAAAGGTTATGCACTCACTAACCTATATCATAAGAACTTAACTAAACATATAAAATCACCAAATCTTTTGTTTTTCTATCAATTTTTGATCGGGAACTATGGTGCTTTTTTGGCTGGTTTACGGCACGGTTATAATAAGTTTGTTCGCTGATTGGTAGCTTAAAGGCCCTTACTGAAAACCTATTGTAGAAAACGGTTGTAAGTTTAGTGACATTCATTTCGGTTGCGTATTAATGATACATATTAGATGATACTATTGCAAATCTAAATGTTAAAAGAGAAATTTTTATACCCCTAAACTCGTGCTTCTCCAACCTATAGGTCAAAAGAGTATTAATCTTTTAAGCATTTGTGTCACTAGACCTAGTTAAATTGTACCAATTATATACATAATCATCTCGAATTTATTTAATAACAATATTCAACCACATCACATATGTGCATATGAAATTCTAAAAATTTCCGAAAATTTATATGCATTTGTCCTTTTGACTTTATCTACGTTAAGTCCTTGTATACATATACTATTAGGGGCTATATCTAAAATGACAAACTGAATTAGTATGATTAAAACTGAATATAATATATACATAAAAATCAATCTTATGGGCCGAGTTTGGGCCATTTGTCAGCCCCGTATCTTTCACGTCCGTCCCGGTTAACAAATTGAAACCTTAGAAACATTAAAAATTGAATAAATAAAATAAAATAAACCTGTGAATTTCTACTTCGCAATGAATAACATTAGGCCCTATTTTTATAACCAGAATCTAAATTTGACGAATAGTTGCAAATCTGAAAGTTAAGATTTACAATATATAATCAGAATTAAGCGTGTGAATAAATACTTAATTTGATGAGATAAATACAAGCTTCACGTGTTTTTGCACTCAACGCGAAACAACATAAATGAGAAAATTCAATAAAAATCATTAATAACAGAACTACGGACTCTAAATTAACGCATTGCATCTACCGTCTTTCGTTTTCACTAGAACAACTAGTCTAGCATCTAACTAGGGCTGCAAACGAGTCGAGTAGAGTTAAAGCTCACTTAAGCTCAAATTTTTTTGCTTAACTTAAGAGAAACCAAGCCTGACTTTGTCTCGTTTGAAGCTTTATTTGTAAAGTTCTAGCTCAGCGCCTCAGCCTATAAGTAGGGTTTTCAAGCTCGAGTGCGACATTTTCTTGTTATCTTTTTTCTCTTTTTGGTTTTTTCGGCTTTCACTAATACACATGTATAATTTGGCGTGAGATATGCCCAGCAAACCCATGTGGGTTCAAGCTGTGTTCCCTACGATGCGTTGAGTTATCAAGAATATAAAAATTCTTGAGGTGAAAAGGTTGGATCGGGTGACTCCTGGGCTTTCTAGATATAATTATTATTTGGGCTTTTTAACTCAAATAGTTTGGGCTTGGTCTTGGGCTTGCCTAGTTGTTTGTATTAGTTGTATATATTATTTAACGATATTACGTTGGGAGTGATGACTGATGAGTAGAGCACATAAATTGGGTTACGTCCATATTGGTTCAGGTCTAGCTCAGGTTTGCTCAAAGATGGTCATGTGTGTGTGTGTGTTTTTTTTTTTTTTTTTCCAGTTTAGTTTGGGTTAAAACCAGCTTTTGCGGAAAATGGGTAAGGTTGACTGTTTTGAAACTATAATTTAACTCGTTCAGTTTAGGTTGCTTCAAAAAATTATTTTTTCCTTGGTTTATTTGATCAAACAGATTACAATTTGAATTCAACCCTATAACTCAGTTTGTGTTAGCTCTAAAGTTGTTTTAATAATAGGTTTTTTTGGATATAAACTGGCTTTGATTCCCAACTGGTCTTTTTGTTTTTTTTCACCTATAGACTAACGAGGATTAAATAAGAAAGGCATGTCGTGGTTGTAGATGGTCTTATGGTCCAATGACATGAGTGATACTTTGGATTTAGGATATTTAAGGTCTCAAATTTAAAACTATCTAAGGAAGTATTCACAGTGAGGGGTTTCTCCTTAATGGTGTTAATGAGAAATCAAGTATTGAGTGTTAAATATGAACCGGTTTATATACCCGTATCAAGAAATCTCACTCAGGTAATAAGGATTGTTTTAAACAATGTTAAAAAAATGACAAAATAAGAACAAAATAAGTTGAGCCCGAACATAAACTTTAGTTCTTTTAAGAACAAAATAAGGCTAGCAAGAGCCTAGACAAGCTCATGGTCGGTTCAGTTTCTTTAAATTCATAATTTAACACACGAAGTTTTAATTTTGTATAAATTATTAATTGGTAAATTGATTTTGTTAAATGGGTTTGATAAGTTAAACAAATAAATGGGTTATGAGCTTAATAGTAAATTGTGTTATTTAAACTTAAATGATCCAATGTAGTTTTTAATGGACTTATCATGCTAATTGATTTATATATGTTAATTATTTTATACTAGACGGTTTAAAAATAATTGGGTCAATCTCAAAATTTGTTGGGGTTAGTGTTGAATATTTCTTTAGGGCCGGTTCGTATCATATGGAAGTCGGTGTTAAAAATTCATGAGGGTCTGTCGAGATTTGTTCATATATATAGCACTAGAAAAAAGAAGATGGGGAGCGGGCGATCCCCACCCTAATCACTAAGGGGTTGTTTGTTTTCGGCTGACCAGGCTGACCCGGCTGAGCGACTGACTCGGTCAATGGGTCAGCCCGCTTGATTACTGTTTCGTTTCAAGCTGACTGGGTCTAATTAGTTGACCCAAACTGGAAAACAAAATAAGCTGATCGAGTCTCCTTAGCCCTCTCGTGACCCGCAAAGCCCCCTCCCCCTCCAGCCATTAACTGGTGGGTGGAGGAGTTAGAGGCGGAGAAGCGGCGGAGGGAGGTTGTGGTGGTGGCGTGGTGTGGTGGTTCCGATTGTGGCGAACGATGGTGAATGGTGTGGGAAGCGACAAACGGTGTGGTGCGGTGGTTCCGACTTCGGCGAATGATGGTGGCAGTGGTGGTTCGGCGGACGACAGTGGCACCGGTGGTTCGGCGGATGACGGTGGCGAAGGGCTGTGGATTGCGGTGGTGGTTTGAATGTGTACGGTGACAGTGGTGGTTCCGACCGATGATGTGACTTCGATGGGTTTTGTTACTTAAATACTTTGGTTCTAGTAAAATACTTAATCAAACAGTCAAGTTTCAGTTAGATGCATACACAGTTAAAACTTCTAACTAAATCAAATTTTAACTCAATCAAATATTATTAAATCAGTATAATTAAACAACCTCTAAATTCTAAGTTCACCAATGCCAACAATATAAAAAGAAGACTCAAAACCTTGTATCATCATCACCTTTTTATTTAAATATCTGTCCATCTTTATATGTTTAATCTATGGGCCTCACCATACATTTGTTTATTTCACGTTCAAGAAAGGAACGACTACCCTTATGAAAAAACTTGTGACATGGTTGTTTTGTTTGGCCAAACACGCTTTATTAATAATTGGTAAGGCTTTTAGGGGTGTTTGGTATGTAATAATTTAATGGAATTGGAACTTGAATTTCATTAGTTATTGTGTTTGGTTGGTACTAATTCGTTGGAATTTGAATTTGAATTCTATTCTTAATGTGTTTGGTTGAGAAATGATTTGAAATTGGAATTAAAATGAATTCTCTCAAATTCCTTCAAATGAAGGATTTCAAAATCCTTTCAATATTGAAGGATTTTAAATTCCACTGATCTCCGCCTCCACCACCAAACGTCACCTACTACCCTGCCCCATCGCCAACCGACACTACCGACGACCCCGACTGTCGACCACCGCCTGCCACCGCCCGCCCCAACCCCCGCCCGATCGCCGACTATCGCCGCATGTCGCCGACCCCGACCGCCACCGCCGACCACCGTCGCCCACCCCCGGCTGCCAATGACCCGATCGTCCTAGCCCTGACTAACAATTGTCGCCCGTCGCTCGACAGACCACCACCCCCGACCGCCGCCACCCTTAACCGTCGATTGTCGCCGACCTTCGTTGCCGAATCGTGTCTCGACGACGGGCGTTATTGGTAGGTGGTGGTTGTGGGGTACGTTCAGTTTTCGGCAACGGGCACGGTTGGTGGTCGCGGTCGATTGTCCTCGGTTACGGCGGCGAAGGTCGATGGTATGTAGCGACAATGATCGGTGGTCATTGAGTTTGTGGCGGTTTGTAATGGGTGATAAATTCCAATTCCTTTATAAGTGTTTTGTCACTAAAAATGCATTTGAAATTTAAATTGTATCTATAGATTCTAATTCCTTTGAATTCCAAATCCTATGAAAAAAATTGAATTCCAAATTCAATTAATCATTCGAATTTCATATCCAATTTTAATTTTAATAAATTCTGCGAACCAAACGCCCCCTTATTGTATTCTATTAACTAGCAAATAATTACAACTAGAGTGCTAATGAGACATTATGATAGTTAATGTTGTGTCTCCTAATTAATACAATAATGCTTAATTGAACTTGTTTAGTGTAGATTGTTGTTTAGTGTAGATTGTGATGTATTTATTCTAAAAAGTATATTGCTTTAGAAATTAATTTTACTTTCTATATATGCATGTCCGTTATGAAAAAATATATGAATTCTGAAAACTTAATGTAATAAATAGTTACAACAAAATTTGATGTTGAAATAGTGGAGTGAAGATTGTTACAGCAAAGATTATACTACGTACTGTTATGTTTTAAGATATTTTACAACATATTTTATATCATTCTAATCTATAATCTACATATTAGTGAAATGTTAGAAAATCATAGATAGAAAATCAGAGATGTTACTCACTCCTTATAAAATATTAAGTTGAAACGTCAACCACATTTTAAAAAGATTACGAATCAACTTGATTGGCTAGTTTAACACAGCCAACCGGTTTTATGGTTAGACAGATTGTCGATTTATAAAAATAATTATAGTTATTTGTCCACCACAACAACAAGCTAGGTTAAATGTTTAGTTCGGTTTGCATGAAAACCTCCGAATTTCAAAAGGTGATCCCAAACTAAATAAATTTCAAGGTGACATGCTTCAAATGTTAAGTCAATTATGTAATTTTAAGACATCACGTTAAAATTATATATCAATAACTGTTGTAGGGTTGAAAACATAAATTTATTGAAATCTAATTTATAAAATGAAATATGATTTAGATTGTCAAATTTTATTCGTTTACACTTTTAAATTGCCACACATTTTCTAATAAATAATCGAAGATGAAATATTAATATAGTAGCATACGGCATAACCCCACTAGTGATATGCATGTGATGTTGGTGGTAGTTGGACAAACCAATTTAAAACATTTCTTACATCACAACACCCACCCGATCGATCCTCCGATCCATCTTTTTTTTTCATTCTAAACAATCTAAACACTTATCTGATCTTAATAACAGATCTATATAATTCTCTAGCATTAAATCTTAGAATCCATATTTTTCATAAAAAAGAACATTATTATACACATAAGATATCATTAAATTAAAAATCAATATAAATCTCGGACATTAAAACTTAAATCTATATGTTTGCAATCTACATGTATGTTGGTTTTGTGTAACAAACTCAAACGAACAACTTAAATAATATACCAATCCTTTATAATTCTTACATACATGGTTATCAAGGAGTTAAGTCTTCCCCGTGAGAAAACAAATTAATTCTTCTTCTTCCCTCAAGTTTCCTTATTAAACATATCTAGTCGATTTATCATATACATAAGCTCTAATTCAAAAACTAAAATTCTGTTCGAACTCGCATCAACATAAACGCAGACACTACAAAATGTTAGTCATACATATTATATATAGAAATATATAATAACACTTGGTTAAAGCTAACTTTTACTAACTTTTAACTATGCAGCCCGTTGCTTTGTCAATTGACATTGACACGTCTGCATGTTTATGGACTTGATCATCTTTTTGCAAAATTATATATTTGTTTTTTACTGTTTGTCAAACTATAATACATTGTTAACAAATGTTTAAAAACACTATTAAAGGTGGAATGTTAATATCTTAACCATCTGATGTATATAAAACACTATGGAAGGTTCTAATGTGTCAGCACCTAACACCATAAAAAAAATAAACAAAAGTTGGTGAATCGACTTTGAAGTAGTGAAGAGGCAGTGCCCAGTGGCTTAGTTTAGGGTATGGTCTACCAAATGATATCTTTTATATCACACTCTTAAACGGGCCTACACACAAACAATAGTTTCTTTTTTATTAACGACATTAATTTCCATCTTTTTTATTTCAATTTTCAATTGTTTACTCATCTTGGTAAGAAGTGGTTATGTATTTTTTTATATCCTTCATGTCTCCCGGCAGAAGTTTGGTGAGAAGTGGTTATGTGTTGTAAGTGTGGTCCTTCTAGAAATCTTGTGTATTTGTTTATTGATCATTTAAAAATTATAACACACATATGTAATTTCTTGCGAGCATGAGAGAAGCCATAACCGCATCAGACATTCAGACCCACACTCATGGAACGTTGTACTGCACTGTCGTGAGGAGGTTGTGAGCCTGGTAGCCGTGGCTAGGTCGCATTCGTGAGGGGGAAGATTTAATTTGCCCATTTTGAAAATTCTAGCCGTTGTCAATGACTACTTGACTAAAAAAATCTTTTCAAAATCATATAAATAGCCAAACTAGTTATCGCACTTCTCATTTTCTATACTCATATTGCGTTTGATTACTCTTCATATTTCTTCTAAAAAATAGATTCATCATTGTTGTCGTCATCATCATTTGAGGCTGATGATATTTTCATGTGTAAGTTTTGTAGCTAGGGTCTAATTTGTAAGTTATCATGCCGAAACTTCACATTTACTAACAAGAACGGCTTGACTAAACTGAGATCTTGAAGTTGCCAACATTCATCTAATACATGATTGTTTTTCTAATAAACCCGTATATAATAGTGAATTATCTTGTTGTTTTGATACGAGTTAATTAGGACATTTTGACGAATAGTTAATGATTTGAAGCCAAAGGTATCTCATTTCCAACAACAGTACGATGCAAGAGGTAGATAAAGTTTTACCATTCTACAAATGTGTGTATCCGTAATTTGTCAAATAACTTATAACACTTGAACCGAGTCACGGGATGAATATTTGAATATGTTTGAAAAAGCCTCATGAAATAATATTTATAAAATTCGTAGAGATGTGATTTAATTAATACTTTTATTACTATAATAACAACTACTATTATTTATTTAGTTATTGTGACAAGGTCAACACAAATGAGCTGATGAATTAGCTAGAAAATATATTGAATAGGCATTAGATATGTTTAGTGAGTGTGGACGAAACCCCTCTCACTTATGCTTGACACACTTTTCACCCTCACTCGGGCATTAGAATATTCAGAATAAACCCCATCTCTATATTTACATTATAAATACTATATTTTACTATTCTTTTAATCAAATACCTTTTTAATATTTTTATCATTACCTTAACTCTTTTCTCCACTCAACCACTTCTAAAATATTAAAAAAATTATTAGGGTTGTACCATGATTAATTCATGATAAGACTCCTATAAATATTATCTCTCATTCGCTCATAGCTACTAACAACATATCTCATAATATAGGGCACACACACAAATTAAAATAAAAAACCCAATTGAATGCTCTTACGTATACTCTTATGACACCTGCCACAATCATATTATATATTTAGGAAAGAATATATAAATAATTCTCTTTTTAATATGTGAGAGATCTACACAAAACTCTAAAATGTACACTAAAACACAAAACACAATAAATTATACACTTTCTAATCTCATTTTTTTTGCAAAAAGTGAAATGCAATTTTTATTTCTCTATTAAGATTAAAAAATAAACAAATTTTGTTTATGGCTATCAAGCACGCATATATGAGTCATTTGTAAATTATATAAACTAACTAATTATTAAAATTTCAAAAACATATGAAGAATTGGTTGATAGGTTTTATGTATATAAACATACACAATGTGTAACAATTACAAATTTTAAAAACTATAAATTATTGATAAAACAGATTGAAGTTTGCTTATTTGTGCTTCCAATAATTTAGTATTTTGTAAAAAAAACAAAAAAAAAACCTATCTATTGCAATTCTAATAGTGAAATGGTTAATCATGTTTGATCACATATTTGACGTCTAAGTAAGAAAAGAGAGCCTCTGTGGGGATATTTTAGAGGTAAAATGATTCATCCCAAATCAAAAGTTGTAGTTCATATTCTGCTAAGTGTAGATATATTGATTTTATAAATAGAGTAAAGAATACGTGTGTAATCAGTGAAAGAAAAAAAAACCTTTGAGAGAAAAAAATAAATTGACTATAGTAATAAGTTTAATATTCAAAAAAGTTGGAAGGGGGAAAACTTAAAAAAAGTGGTTAGAATAATTAAATGGTCAATAATTGAAAAGTGTGATGGTTGGTTGGCTCATGGCCAGATAATAATTGTTGGGTTGGTAGAGATCTAGAAAGATAAAGGAGCCATGGGAGGTTTTATATATATGTGTTTCACTCTCGGTTCACTTTCTTTATTTTAGAACCAACTATATATAATTTTTTGAAGTGGTGTCCGGATCGGATACAATAATAAAGTCATTGAAATTAAGTAATGTTGCTTCTTTGATCGAGTTTAAGGATTCGAGCTTTATCTATAATAGATTGACATTAATTAGTTATGGTGTAACTAAAAGTATATAATATAAGTGTGAATTATCGTTTTAAAAATTATAAAACTATAAATTTCAATGATAAGACTTTTTAAAAATAATACTCAACTTTTAGTATCAACTATCAAACTTGCTCGGTGAAAAAAATTATGTAATATTATTTTCATAATTACCATAAAAAAACAAGTTATGTTAATTGTTGAATAGAGATAAACACGATGGCAAACCCGACACTATAAAGTTTCCTTGTTCACGAGGACCAAGAGGGGGGCCTAACCAACTTAAGCATGACGTGGTAATATTAAATTGTATTTCTACAAAAGATCAATTACATATTTCCTCCTACAAACTTCATCAATTACATATAAACTCAACTTAAAGTTTTAGTTACATATATCTCCTTGTAAAATTTAGTTAATTACATATGTATCCAAATTAAAAGTTTAATTACATATATCTCATTCTAAAACCTAGTTAATTACATATATTCCTAAACTAAAACTTTAATTACATACATCCACTTTATTAAATATAAATATTACATATTATCAATTTGATTATATTTATTAAAATAACTTATATAAGTATTACTTTACTCTTGTTTTTATTATCCTATAAAATTATGTATTTTCTTTTTACTTGCTTTTCGAGTTCTGAATATTTACTAATAATCCTATACTAACGTGTTTTTATGTTCTTTTTATTTTTTTACCTTTTGATGTTGATTTTTCCTGGCTCCTGTAAGACACACTTTTGGTCTCGTTATGCAACATGCTCCAAACACATATTTTTATGTTGCATAATAAGACCGAAAGTGTCTCGTACAAGTATTGGAAAAAAATTAGTATATAAAGGTAAAAAAAGTAATAACATAAAAACGTTAGTATAAAAATATTAATAAATAATCATAACTCAAAAATCAAGTAAATAAGGAAAGACATAATTTCATAGTTTAATAAAAATAAGAGTAAAATACTAATTATATAAGTTATTTTTAATATACGTAATAAAATGTGAAATATGTAATACTCATGTTTTAGAAGGAGATATATGTAATTAAACTTTTAGTTTGATTACATATGCAATTAATTATGTTTTTAAAAGGGGATACATGTAATTAAACTTTTAATTTGAGTATATATGTAATTATCTAAATTTTACAAGGGGATATATGGAATTAAAATTTTAAGTTGGGTATATATGTAATTGATGAAGTTTATAGGGGGATATATGTAATTCTCCCTTTTACAAAATGTTGTTTTCATGACTCAAGCATAACTTCATATAGACAACACTTTTACTGTAACACCCGAAAATATTTTTAAAGACGAATAAAAGTGAATAAAAGAAGAAACACAATTCAGCTCAAGTAGAGGGGTTAAATGTGTCAAAAATGACAAAAGTATAAAAAAGTTGGTGTAAAAGTGGGCATGGTCGCCCACACTTTCTGCATATGTTCTTTTCAATCGGATTTAGAGAGAGAAAGTGAAGGAACTCTCGGGTTTTAAAGAAAAAGAACAAGAAATTCAAATTCAAGGTGAGAATTCATTGTTTTGAGACATTCTTCGTCGGCCTATGCCTCAGTTATAAGCTTATGTGTTTGTGTGTGTGTTTTTTGTGGGTTTCTAGGTGTTGAACTCAATTTGCAAACGGGTTGAAAAAGTCATTCTCGAAGGTTGCATAAGGTGAGTTCTAAAACTTCTTTTTACATGTTTGCATAAGGTGAGTTCTAGAACTTTTTTTTACATGTTTTTATCTAATTTTGGAGCTGAAAATTTATGTGTGAATGTTTTTATAAATGTGGGTTTTATACCCGTATGTTGTGTGTGTGTGTGTGTGCATGTGGGTGGATTATGTTTTTGGGATTTCTTGATGTATGATGATTCCATGTTCTTGTTATGATGCTTAGAATGTAAGAAATAAGCCTAGAACATGTTGGATTGATGATTAGGACTGAATTATTATGATAATAGTGTGAGTTAGTTGCCCATGCGCCTGGATTAGCTCATGCGCCTAACGATCGAATCTGCCTAAGTGTTGTCCCATGCGCCTAAATAGTTCCCATGCGCATAGAATAGGCTGAAATATGACTAAGTGTTGGGTCATGCGCACATATAGTGCCCATGCGCCCAGAACCTTTCCATGCGCCTAGAACCTTTCCATGCGCCTAGAACCTTTCCATGCGCCTACGTGTTCCCCATGCGCCCAGAAGGCCATGCGCCTGCATAGTGCCCATGCGTTTAAGACTTAGAATATTTTTCTGAATTTTGGGGAAAATATAAAATGTAGGTTTTGACTTGGGAGATTCCTGGGGGTGATTTAAGTTGACTTTGTGATATGATGGATGATATGGGTTATATGTTATGTATGATGATATGTGATGATATTATGCATGGTTATGGTTATGTTCCTTATTATGTATGTTTATTTTTCGTGACTTTACATGGTATGATTATAAAAGTAAATGGAAAGTATTATGTAACGTAAAGCGGAAGATAATGAAAAGAGGAACGTAAAGAATGAAAAAATGCATGCATTAATGAAAGGATGAATGAAAGGATTATTTTTTCCCCGGTACTAGTGCCGGGCTTTGTGCACAATGAATGGGGGTCTATATATAAACTTCGGCCCAGTACCCGCTTTGTGCCTACGTTTGGGGTAACTTATGGGATCCTTGTCGCTTGCCCCGGTATTGGTGCCAGGCTTTGTGCGTAATGAATGGGGGTCTATTTATAGATTTCGGCCCAGTACTCGCGTTGTGCTACGGCTGGGGTATAGTTGATGGCATTGATCTAGAAAGAATAAAAAATGTTAGATAATGAATGGTAATCGAAGATAATAATGATATTATCTATGTGTACGTATGATGCATGATCGCGCATGAAAGTAAAGAATGGTTTTGATGAAAAAAAATAAGTATTTTTATTTTATAAAGCTATAACTCACTCAGCAACGATGACTTTTATGTGTTTCCAGTTGGCAGGTAATTGTTGCTGAGGATGGCACGAGGCGGCTACTTGGCGTTTTAGGATGGCATCCATTTGTTTAAATTATAATTTTTTTGTGATGTAATGCAACGAGTAATATTTTGTAATCCGTCAATGATGTATTATTTTGCAAAAGCATATATATGAATGAAATGGTTTGTTTAAAAGAATTTTGATGTAATGTTTTAGTATTTGTAAATGTAAATTATATATTTTATGTGTAATGATTGATCAGCTGTAAGTGTTTCGAGAACGGGGGCTTACATTTACTGATGTTTCAGGTTTGATACAAAATAATATTAGACCCTAGAGGGGAATGTAACACCACGACATTTATACCTTAACTAAAAAAATACGGGCGAAAATAATAAAAGATTTCTTTTGATATATGCATTTCAGTAATTCTTTATCTCATTATCCGTTTGACTATGAATTTTCGGATAAAAATAAAACTTCACCATATTTCTCTCTCTTTTTTAAATTAGCCCCTTAAAGGGAGTGAAACACTACAACATTTTTAACTATTTTTTGTTTTGAATATATTAATAGCAAATAAAGATGAAAATAAAAAGTATCATTCATTTATTTAAAATATTACATAATAAAAAACCTTATATAATTATTTAAAAAAGATATAAACAGAGACTACATATAGTGTCTGGCAATGCCATTTTGGATGTTCTCGGCGGCAATGTGTTTGTCTCTGATAAGGGGATCGATTGGGGTAAACAATGTTATAAGATCCTTTTGATCGTGCATTATCACACCCCAACCTTGACGGCGAAAACGTCGAGGAGTGAGAGTTAAAATCGTTCACAGCCACATAACGCTATTATTAAATCCAAATATATTATTTATAAGTTCAAAGGTAATATTACAAACATAAGTCTCAAATAAGGAAAGTATAACAAGCTCAATCATTTATTTAACTAGGTCCATTCCTAGGTGTGAACAAATTTCGAAAGTGGCGATCAAGCTTGAGTATTTCCTGAAACATGTTAAAATAAAAGGTCAACATAATGTTGGTGAGATTTCCATAGTTTTCGATACATAAGTATATAAAAGATGGCGATTCATGTTGTAAGTTAGAGAACAAGTAAACTAGGGATGTAAGACAGAATGCACAATCAAACCTTGACAAAGTTTTACAAGTCTCAAACGTTTACAATTATATACGATTATCTAAGTGTACTTGGATCAACCAAGCAGACTTGTCAGGCCCATAGATCTATGACGTCGCCAGGCTAGCAATAGTAAATGATTGTACATATATTCGACATTACATGGTAGCTACAAAGTTCAACTAACCACAACATACAGGTGAAATGCCATAAGTTTACAAGAATCAAACGTGTTTACAAGTGCAAAGTTTATAATGTAACAAGTCTCACCCCAAAAGTGTAAAAATATAAAAAAGGGTATAGAAATACTCACTTGATCAAATAAGTATATATATACGACTAATAAGAAATATAATGAGCAATGCTCCAACGTAGTTCTTCACAAGGTACCTAAGTATATATATTTACAAGATTAAAGTTTAATTGTAAGATTAACATTTTAATGCGAACTAGGGTTTCGATGGAACTTTGGGGCTTGTCAAATAATTATGTTTAACAAAATGGAATCAATTATATTTATTAAACTCAAAGAAATTTGCTACATGTTATGTAAGATTATATGTATAAAATATAATATTTATAACAATTTGTATACATATATAATGATTAAATAAAATTTAGTAACCTCAATTTAAAACAATAATTTGAAGATATTGGATGAAATAATATTTATGTGAACAAAATATTATCTAAAGTCTACTTTTTATAAAATTACACTATTTATATCTCTTTTTTTAGAATATTTAATAAAATATAAAAGTGTTTCTTTTTAAGTAACAATTTACAGAAAACATTCATATGATTTAAAATGTTCAAAGTGTATAAAATGACTTTTTATAATTTTTAGAAATTTTTAGTTTTTAATTTAAGGACCAAAAAGGCCTAAAAAATATGTGAGGCTCCCCGGGTTCGAACCGGGGACCTTCTAGATGTGAGGGTGAGTGGGTAACCAGTAAACCAAGGCCTTGGCCTCGGTTTACTTTGGTTTTAAAAACTTAAAAAAATAATATCAAAGAAATCCCCAAATTACATAAACCCTAGAATCAATCTTCGATCCAATTCAACATCAGATTGATTCTGTTAACGCTTACAATAATGGGGCTTTTGTTACCCATGATTAAACGAGTGTGTTCATGTAAACAATTACCCGTTTGATTAACAATTGAAGATGCACACCTCGATGAACAAGTCGCGACCGAGAGGTGAGAGGGCGATGGGTAAATGTTGATGATAATTCAATTAATCTTGTGTGAAGCTTCGATTGATGTACTAAACCAAAAGCCCCTTATCAATTTCGAGTTTCAATGCTCAAACGATGGTGATCCAGTAAGTTGCAGGTTCACGACGAGAGGGGTAATCGTACAACCTTGTTTGTGTGTTTTAAGGTGCAATTGGAAGGTGTGAAAGATTAGGAATGGTTAGATGATTGCCTAGGTTCGATTAATTAGACTTTAGTTATGGTTTATTGCTCAAACGGCTCTATGATTTAAGGATGTTTTGGTTTCGAGGCGTGAATGCTCATTACAACACTTTAATCGAATTAAAGTGTGTTGATAGGTTCGATTCATGAACCTGAAACGGTTGGGAACAGTTTTTAGCTTCGAAACCAAGAGATTTTGGTGCTTTAAAGTTCGCCGGAGTGTCGCCGGCGGCGACCGGAGTGTGGCGCTGGATTTACGGGTAAAGGCGGGGCG